>PVJH01009422.1:0-79255 GCA_004026705.1 Nesogale talazaci
AAGCCAGAAATCTACATTCAGAATTCTTTGGGGCCTTTGTGGTTTCCCTCCTGTCACTGGGATGTTGCACTTCCATCTTGGTTTGACACCAGGTGAGAGGGTCAGGTCATCAGCTCTCCCCAAACTCTATTTTTGGGGCTGTCCTCTGCAGCATTGCCATGTAAAGAGAGGCTGTCACATCTTGAACTGAAGCCTGCCCTGCAGTCATCTCTGGGAACAAACTGCTCCAAGTAGGGACATCGCCCTCGAATTGGCACCCCACCGGAATTAGGTCTACTCTCCTTTTCCTTTCCTATGGAAATATAAATGAGACTATCTGCAGGTGTGGATTAATGCCATTGTTACTCTTTCCGCACAACTCCGTGAGTCTTAAAGACATATGGGGCGGCGGGGCGAGGAAGGAGGGGATGCCTTTCAGCACAAGTGTTATCTGCATTGCGTGTTGATGGCATATGAGTTATTGGCTCTAGTCTGGCTCTTGCCAGAATATCTGTAATAGACCACATTTTAAGTGAAACACTGGAATACAAAATTTATGAATAGGGTTATGAAACCACATCTGCACCAGTAGCTGCAGGTGGTGTCACCACCTCATGAAGTCTATTATAATCCACTATGATTCCCCAAGATGCATCCATTTCTCTTTACACAGGCCAAATAGGGAAATTGAAGGGGTGTGTGTGTGTGTGTGTGTGTGTGTGTGTGTACATCTTTCAGGTGTTTGATGATGTCAGGAATCTCTGTAGCCCATTCTGGAATGTAGAATTCCTTTTGCATATACTAGGTCCTAGACATTCTAATAATGGCTTCCACTTAGTCTTTCCTTGGATCTCAGGAATCCAGAGTGGGAGTTTGCCAATGATTAAACATGCCTATTCCAGTGGTGCACTCTAGAACTGAGGAAACATCTACAGAAATCCCCTGTTTTACCAGCTTGGCATAAGATTACATTAATAACTTTATCTCCATTTGCCCCTGCCCTTACTGCTGGCCACAGCGACATTCTGGGT
Source organism: Nesogale talazaci (assembly GCA_004026705.1). Classification (NCBI taxonomy): domain Eukaryota; kingdom Metazoa; phylum Chordata; class Mammalia; order Afrosoricida; family Tenrecidae; genus Nesogale; species Nesogale talazaci. The sequence continues at coordinate 1,011 of PVJH01009422.1, forward strand.
CTCGTGCCACTAGCACCAGTTCAGAGGTGAGACAGTAACCAATAATTCCCCCAAAGTCACTTCACTTTGTTTTCTCTTGTCATTCTTGCAAAGGAGGATATCTTTCTTTGGAGTAAGATTAACAGTATAATGTTGTCGACCTAGTGGAATCCTTCCTCCAAGGGAACCAAGGCTCCTTTTCAGTAATAGGACTGTGGGTCTGTAAAGTGTCTCAAGTACGGAACTGATTGAAGAAGGATGATTGGTTTACTAGTGGTTGTATTTTTTAAAAATAACATACAGAAATGTAATCTCTCACAGTTTAGGAAGTAGAGGTATGAATTCAGGGAGGTCTCAGTGAAATATCTCTCTCTCTCTTTCTTGGCTCCAAAAGGACAAAAGTGTCTCCTCCCCACATCCCAGGACCCAGCATGCCTTGGAGATCTCTGTGTGTCTTGACATCAAGTTTCATTAAGAGGAGGTGGTTCTCAGCACAGAGATGTTAAGTCTAAAAGACACACTCTGCTTCTAGCTCTTCTTTCTTGATGATCATAAGGCTCCTCTTCTCTGTTCATTTACTGCTCCAACATCAAAGGTGACGCACAACCAAGGAAACACTCCTTTTATTAAATCAAGCCTGTGACTTAAGAGAACTCCTTGCATCCCACCCACTCTAATCCTGTCACAACTAGTTGAGTGATCACATAAGGTGACATCATGTAATTACATCACAGTACAAAAGAGAAACCATGGAGAATCATGATCCAGTCAACTTGACCTATGTTGGGGGGGGGGGGTACATGATTCAATCCAGACAGGCCATAATTCTCTCTTGTGGCAACTGAAGCTAGGCTGCCATTCACTTGACCTAGAATAATTCTCCTTGTACAGACACAGTAAATATTTACATCTTATTTCTTTCCTAGGGACACCATGACGAAATAGCCAATTCTCAAATTCCATATGAGTCAGACAAATGTCCATACGATTATGGTTTTGACTTTGCTACTCATTACAGTTACCACAGCTACCTCATCTATTTCAATTAAGTGCCTTCACTTGGTCTCTCCCACCATGGAGTCCAATCATCCCATTATAATTGGGTATTTTAATTAAGCTAGGGAAATTCCCCTTGTAAAATATGACTGACGAAAGATAAAAAGTCTGAATGACATGGAGTAGCAAGATGAGCAGTTGTGAAGAAGACCAGGGCAGTTCTTCCTTCCTGTATTTACTCCTCACTGTTGTAAAAGATGTGCCCTCTGCCCCACACCCCCGTATATGGAAATGGGGTGCACTGATAAGTTCATCTAACATACTAGTTTCTCCAAGTTTTCGGATACCTTCTTCTACAATATACCAAGACAGGTCTGGCATCTCAACTTGATTTAGCGTAGGCCACTGCTAAATCCATGCTTCAGTGCACCGACCAAGTAAACTGGAAGATACTTTTCTAAATTCTCCAACTGAAAATGGGATAAAAAAAAACAACTGTGCTTAGTGAACTCATATCAATGAACTCAGACTTACCCCTCGTTAAACTCCATTTACTGTTATACACCCTTAACAGTCATTTCCACACATGGCCCTCAGGTTTCTGTTTCTGCCTACTAGACAAACCAGGCAGTTCTTTTGAAGGGTAGCTTACTTCCTCCTGCTTGCACTTTGTACCTCATCACAAGACCTCTGTTCCATGTAAGTATATTTAAAGATAAAGAAGTAAAAATGGGTGCAGAGACGGATCCTAAGGACACAGAGAAATTCCTTGTAGAGTGTTCAATGATAACCTGGACAATTCCTTGGCCATATCAGAGACAAGTACTGCTCGGGTGCATGGATTAAGCTGATCAAATGGGATTGGAAGGGAGAATACCTTTACTGGAGAGGATGGTTGAAGGGACAACGCTGGAACAATCTCTTCAGATGGGAGTAAGAGGGCTGATTATTTTGGCAGACATGATTTAAACTAATTTAGAGGTGCAAGGGCCCTGGTTACTTAGTTACTGACCTAGATGTGCTTATTCCCATTGCCATCTCCTACCAGGGATTAGTAGTAGCCTCTATACTACTGCAGCGAGCATTCTTGCCTTTAAGACTAGCCATTCTAGAGACTCAGTTAAGCAAGCTCTAACTAACATGTGTCCCTTTAGAACCACAAAGACCAGGGATATAGGATGTATCATGAGATAGTTAATGTTTATTTTGCCAACCTGGCTGATAAATATATGTGGGATTAATTAAAGGGTGGAGAGATAAAAGATACAGTGAGCCTCGCCTTTCCACTTCTTGGGTCTCTTGCTTTCTAATGGTCAGATCAGAGTGCAGCTGCCTTAACCAGTCCCCTGCTTCAGCTGGGAAGACTCACTTCCTGCAAGACATCTCTGAGGAGAAACCACATGAACCTACCTCTATGCAGCCCTGAGTGCTGGAGTGGCCATTTGGAGACCTCTGGAAGTGCCGAGATGCTTACACATTCACTGATTCGGCTTTCCTCCTGCAGTTGGCATCATTGTGTGGGTTTTGTGAGATGGAGGAGGACTTTATGGACTGGTGTCAGACATATGAGCTAATGTTGGACTTGTGGCCTTGGACAGCACTGGGTTGGGATGTTTTCTTGAAGTGCACTTACCTTTTATAGAAACCTTTGTCCATATGGGTTTCTGTAGATTGGTTTCTCTAATATACTCAGAATAAGAGAGTGTAATTTTTCAAATAAAATTATCACAGAACAGTCCTTGCTACCCTTGGAAAATGAGTAGGTGCATTGCCATGTTGAATCAAAATGTCTTGACACAATATTGTTGGTCTTTGCATCCCCAATGCTGTTTTCATTGCCTTAAAATTTCTTCACAATAAACACCTGCAAGTGTGTTGTGTCTATAAGAAAATCTACCAAGGTCATCCCTTCGGAGCTTTAAGAAATCAGCATCATGGCCTTCAAAGTCGACCTCGGCCCCCATATTGAACTGAGCCAGCAAATCCCTCAGAAGTCACTGTTTGCATTGAAACTTTTTGCAATGCTAAGCTAACTAAACTGAGACAAGCACATTTTTGAGAGAACTAAAGTAATATACTTATTGGAAAAACATATTTAAGCATGTTTTGTTTAGACTAAGCGTCTCCTCAACAAGAGATCTAGAAGCTATACTTTTTGACTGATAGTTGTGCATTTCCTAAAAATTGTTATAAGTGGGGAGATTTGAGGGATAATATTTTGTATAAAGGATGTGTATGAACAATATATAGTGAGCAATATATCACTGTCTGTTTTTTCATTTTCTTTCCACCATGTGCATTCCTATCTATAGAGTTCTAGCCTTAGTATTAATTTCTTCTGCAATATTACTTTTCTTGGCTGCTTTTGAGTTGCTTCTGATTTACAGGACACTATGTGCAACAGAAAGAAACATTAGCTATGATTTCCAATCTTCCCAATCAGTAGTAGTGTTGAATGATTGTTGCAGTGACTATGTTAACCCATATCCTTGTTGGTCTTCCTATTTTTCACTAACTCTCATTTTAACTAAGCTTAACATCCTTCTCCAGGGACTGGTCCCTCTTGATGACATGTCTAGCAAAACTGAGAAAAAGTTTTTCCTTCCTGGATTTTTAAAGACTTTTCTGGCTGTATTTCTTCCAACGCAATTTTTTTTTAATTCTTATGGATGTTCTGGGTGTATTCATTCTCCTTCAGTAGGCCCATAATTTAAAGGCACACCAGTTCTTCTTGGCTCTTCCTTGTCTTTTCCCAACCTCCCCCACAGATGAAGCCACTGAAAATACCATCGCTTGAGTCAGTGTCCAGGTGCACCTTGGGCCTCAGAGTGACATCTTTGTTCTTTAACACTTTAACGAGGTCTTTTGTAGCAAAACTCAGCTCCCCATAGCAGGGAGGATTTACTCTGTGTGTAAGTTTTGCACATTGCAATACATTATGTGCTAGTGTTTCCTTTAAAATATGTACTCAGATGACATCTTACATTCATTTACATTTTTTTATTTTAGACATGTAGGTATTTCTTCCACTGTTACCCTTATTTAGGCCCTGATACATTGTCCTTTCATGGGAGGGAGAAACAATATAGATCTTTCCATCATCGAGAACTAAAGCCATAAGAAGAACTATGATTGTGTGTATGTGTGTACATTTGTCATCTGACCCGATCTCCTGCTTAAATTAGGATGCCATTATAATGGGTGGCTAAGTTTTTTTTTCCTTCTTCTAGATCACTAAACTACTTATCTAATTTATAGGTAATAAGATCCGGAGAACTATGATATAGAGAAAGTCTTTGTACTTATATGACTAGTTCATCACTAGATTCTAAACTAAATATTTTTTTCTTAAAAATAATTCATTAAATCTGAGATGTACTAATGGAACCATTGCTGAGGAGAAAATCAGAAGTCTTTTACCCTGTGGAATAGAAGCAGGTAAACATGGACCAGAGAGTTTTCTGAAACTTGGCATTTGATCTAGCACAATATGAACTTCTTCAGAAAATCACTTTTGCATAACTAGATGACAGTGTAGTTCTTAGAAGGAAAGCAGTAACATTAGCTAAAAATATATTGATTGTAGCTATAAGATCACAGTTCACAATTTTTTCATGAGCAGAATATAGTTGGAATTGAGCGGGGCCTATACTGCTTTCTTAATATTAATTTCTTCTGTGATAGTCTTTATTGCCTATCAGAGTCTACAAGCTGCACACTTTCTGATCCACTCAAGTACTTGCTCATTGTTCGAGACAAATAGCGAGAACAGGGTAGGTAAAAGAAATAAGTATACAAAGGGGCAGAAGCACAGGAATAAGTAGCATTATAAGCAGAAATTTTCTTGAGTTCATTTGCTTTTTATATTTATTTATACACTGAGTTTATCTTATTTCAAATCTATATATGTATATATGTATGTATGCATGTGCCTCTGGCTTGTGCTTATCAGATAGCAGAAATATTGAATGGTATGATCTTGTTCCTGGTGAGTCGGGTGCATAAGGCTGAACACTGCTACTACAACTGGTTCAAAATGGAATATGGCACCAATGCTTCATCTGCCACTGCAGACAATGCATTTTAATTCAGTTATGATCAAGATGATGGATTACTTTGTTTTTTGAGCACTTGCTATGGGTGACTCACTACCCGGAGTGCTGTAGACAATCCCTCTCAGTTTCTAGTATGCCCGTGACCCCCAAGGCAGTTTTCATCTCAAAATATGAATACTTAGAGACTAGACTAAGACTAAAATAAGGGAATCTAGATAAGAGACTCAGTAGATAACCTCAAGGCTAAGCTGCCTCTCAGCATCATCGATCAAGGTAGTTGAAATTTAGAATTGTACTTCTCTTAGGAAAAATAAAAATTTTCACAGGTACAAACAGAATGGTCCTTAAAGCAATGGTGAGACTTCATCTCATGTATTTTGGACATGTTATTAGACCAGTTCCTGGAGGTCTTCATGCTTGATCAAGTGGAGGACCAGTCCAAAAGAGGAAGCCTATTGACAGGGTGCACTAACCCAGAGGCTGCAACTCTGGGCTCAAACACAACAATGGTTGTTTGGATGTTTCAGGACTGAGCAGTGTTTTGTTTCATTGTGTTGCCATAAGCCACAACCAACTCATATGTAGCCGTGAGTCACAACAATAAAACAGATTTCTTTATATCTAAAAAAAAGTTTTGGTTGAAGTGAGGCGAACAAAACAAAACTCTGGTACATCTCCTCCAAACATAGTTTATAAAATGTAGACAAAAAATTAATGACATCTGCTGGTGCTGATTTTAAGTTCAATAATATCAATTGTAGCATACCTTTCACATAATGAAATGAACATTTGTTGACTGGGCCATTTACAATGAACTTACAGAGCCAAGTTTTTATATGCGGAACTTTGCATTTGACAATTAAATTTTCAGACATACTTGTAAGTGAAATACAGGTAAAAAGCCACAAGCTCCCATATGTTGTTGTCATGTTCTGTCAAGTTGATTCTGCTGATACGAGCTCATACAGTTGAACTGCCCCTTAGGGTTTCTGAGTCTGTCTCCTTTACAGAAGCAGATCACCATATGTTTTGGGTGTGTTCATTACAATTGCAAGTATTTCGGTTAGGATCCAAGTGCTTAAAGTATGCAATCAGATACATATGGTACATGTAATTATGAGCGGAACAACCTAACCTGCATACGTGCCAAAAAAATCAGTGCAAAGAGAAATAAAAGAGTTTGAAAGCAACTATTTTTTTCTATCCAAATATAATAAATCTATAATTGTTATAAGAAAAAAGTTAAGACCCACACAGGAACTAGAGATAGAATCAAGAGATATTGTGCATCAAAATTATGTTTTAACTAGTGACCACCTCTGTAAAAGGAATTGTTTTCCTTTCTAACCTTAAGTCAGTCAAACATCATAATCTTAAATGACCTACGGTACTTTTACCCTATAGGTAAAAAATACATAGGTGCCGGCAGCAATGGTGTTGGTAGGCATTATCAAGGCCGTCCTGGCTCATAGAAACCTTGTATTCAGCAAAACAAAACACTGCTAATGGCTCCTCACAATTGCTCTGTTCGAGCCCTTGTTGCAGCCAGCGTGTCAGTTCACCTTGTTGAAGGTCTTTCTGCACTTACTGAACTTCTGTTTTACTAAGCGTAATATTGTGCCCTGTACAAGGGAATGGTCTCTTGTAATATGTTCAACACATGTGATGCACAATCTCCTAGTCTTTGTGTCTAAGAAACTTTCCCACTGTACTCTAAGACAGATTTGTTTGCTCTTCCATGCAGTTTCAATATTCTTCACCAACACCACCTTTCAACTGCATCAATTCTTCTCTGATCTTTCTGGCTTCTTGTCCACTTTCGCATTCATATGAAGCAATTAAAAATGCCATGACCTAGGTCAGATGCACCTTAGTCCGCTCACTGAAGCCTTTGCTCTTCAACATTTTGGAGAGGTCTTGTACAACACATTTACCCAGTGCAAATACCCAATCTTGAATCTATATAAACTGATCCACCACCTACTTGTAAGGGAATTTGTGGTTCCATTGTAGAATTTTCACTCTGCATGTAGGAGAAATAACTCTGATGTATGGCCAATGAATGCAGTTCACACACAAGAATCACCCATATGTCAATAGAAAGTTTTATGCTACCATGGTGTCATTTTGATTCCTGGCAACTTCCTGAGTATAGGAGTAGGACTGTGATCCAAAGCTTCTCAATGACTTCATTTTGGGTAATGAATCGTGAGATTTTTTTCTTCTGGGGGCCATTGAGGTGGAATGAAGCAGCCAACATTTTTGGGTTAGCAGCTCATGTTAACTGTTTTAAATATCCAGCAGCTCTGTCATGAAAGTAGGTGAAGTGACAAAACATCCTTATATATTTTGTCATCATTTTATTGGGGTCTCATACAGCTCTTATCACAATCTGTACATCCATCCATTGTATGCAAAGCACATTTATACATGTGTTGCCGTCGTCCTTCTCAAAGTATTTTTTTCTACATAAGGCCTTGGTAGTAATTCCTCCTTCTTTCACTCCTTACCTACTCCATCCTCCCTTATAGGCCCTTGATAATTGATAAATTATTGTTATTTTGTCATATTGTACCCTGTTCAATGTCCCCCCTTGCTCACTTCCCTGTTGTCCATGCACCAGGGAGGAGATTACATATAGATCCTTTACATTTTTATAATTGAATCCATGCATGTACTCAGTGAATTCCTTATAACATACACTTGATAATCACCCATTTAATTGCACTTTTTAACTGTTACTTTCATGCTATTTAGAAGATCAAATTTTGAAATCACTTTTGTGCAGCACATATAATGTAAATGCTCGTAAGACTGCTTTAGAAGCTCCTCAACACTGATTTTTCTAACTAAACAGCTGGGGCTTCTATAGGAAAATGAAATATTCAAGAGTTACATTTTAAATATGCAAAAGCTATTGAAAAGAAAATTTGATATCTGAGATGTGATCCAAGAGAAAAAAATGAAGTTCAAAGAAATTTAATTTTGAGGAAGTACCACTTGAATGAAGAGATGTGCCAGGATACTTGATATGTAATATTTACTTAGTGTAATCTCTTCTTTAAAACAAGCTCCAAGTTAAATAAATTATAATAGATTTAATTTTGCATACACTGATTATCATTCATCATATTGCAAAACTGCATGAAATATTGCATGCGAATGTTTAGTAAATCATAGACATTTCTTCTATTTTCTTGCTAACCTGTTAATTCATAGATTTGTTAATTTGTGACTTCACTTAAAACTTGTATTCAGAGTCACTGTTCTTTCATACTGAAATTTCTTTTCCAAGTTTGTAACATACAGCAAAAATAAAATTTCTCTCATTGAACCAGTTTTTATAAGGAACTGTATGCTGAGCAGGTGATTCACTAACCTTTGGAAAAACAGAGTATGTCACTTGTTCTATCTTACTGCCGATAATATATCAGTGGTTCTCAACCTCCCTAACGCCACGCCCTTTGATATCATTCCTCATGCTGTGGTGACACCCATTCATAAAATTATTTTCAATGCTACTTTATAAAATGTAATTTTGCTACTTTTATGAATAGGGTGACACCTGTGAAAGGGTTGTTCACTCCCCAAAGAGGTCACAACCCACAGATCATGCATTGCTGTTATGTATATAATCCAACCTGCTATTGATTGACTTAGCAATTAAGATTGTGCAGGAACCTAAATTATCATATACCTACTTATTTTTATCATATTGATATAGCTAGACACTTTCCCATCACTAGAGGATTTGAAAGTACATTGGTAGAAGGAATATTTCCAACTGTTATTTCAATCAACTTCACCATTGATTTGATATTTAGTATGCTCCTTTTTTTACAGACAGAAATTATCGCTTTAATGCTAAAAATATGTGGGTAACATTAATTTTAAACATATTTTAATTAAAGGAGTAATTTTAAATCATTAAGTATTTAAAATATGTAGACAAATACAAAAAATATTTATTAGACCCATCCAGAGATAAATAAAAATAGCATTTTGATGTTTATTTTACTGTCTCCCCCTCCCCACTTCATGAACATCATCTTTTAGTTCTATTGTTATGACAACGGATTATCAATCTGTGTTGTTGTCACTAGTTTTTTTTTCAGCATAGAGCTATATACCTAAAATATTCAGAGTAAGCTTACATGAACCTAGAACTGACAAAAAATATGTTAATAAATAGCATGCGATTTAACTCTGTAATAAAACAAATAGATCTGTAACTTAGTCTTCATGCTTAGCATATATCTGACAGTCACATTACTTTTCTAATATCTATGATCATTTTGCTCACACCTGAAGTTTGTAAATGAAAGAGTCGAAGTACAATACCCTCCTTTGTCCTTCTATCCTAAGCTACCATGTCATTTTCAACAGCCATATTGTATGCAATTATGTAACTGAAATACTTTCATGAATCAAGTCCATGTTAGTGGGCATTTGTACTCTTTTGAAGTTTTTTACTATTTATCATAGCTTTATCAAACCTCCATATTGTTATTTAAAGGGTATGTTGTAGTTTTTCTCTTTCCTGAGATCAGCCTATCAAAGATTTCTATACTTTTTTTGTTTTGTTTTTGGGGCATCACTGCCATCTGGTGGGAGTAGGAGGCCCAGCCTTGCTGCTGGATTTGAACCTCCAACCCAGTGGGCCACAGTCCCGCGCACAGCCACTACGGCACCAGAACTCAGCCAGATTTCTACATTTAATATCTGTTCCAATCTTGTTTTACTTGGAAGCTTTCTCTTGCCATTCTTTCGATAGTTGAACATCTACATCCCTTACTGCATTGTGTCTTTCTGTGTAAAGTGCCCTTGGAGAGCATGTTGTAAATGTGTGATGCCTTGACTAGTAGAGCATCCCCCAAAGGTTTGCTCTCACATCGCTCTTTCAGAGTCACCACCTTTTGCCTGCAGTCCCAGAATGCCAGTATCTTTGACTGATGGCAACTTCTTTTCTTACTTGTTTATGTCCAGTTACCCTTTGGCATCATTTTATAATCACAGCTCTATACTTACTAAAGTAAAATCTCTAACTAAAAAAAAAATAATAGTACTAAAACATCCCCCAGGATGTATAGCAAACTGCTGTGCATTCCTCTTGCCTATTTTGTTTCAAAACTGTTTCACAGTCCTGAATATTTCATTTAGCATATGGTTCTCATCAATATTCTTAAAAATCTTGCATTTTTTGTTGTAACACTGATAAAGTAATGGAAAGAAAGCAGGAGAAAGCAGAAAACCTGAAATCCAATCTAGACCCTGATCCGTAGTAATACATCACAATTGGGTACTTCTCAAGTCTTTCTGTAGTGTCAGTGTGTAAACTCTCCTGGTAGGTGCTGTTAGTTTTTCTCAAGTGGGTGACAGTCCAGGGGGACCGCTGGTGTGCATAGTAGCATTGTCCCACAGGATCTTCAGGTGCTGATATTGAAAAAACATATCTCCAGGACTGTCTTCAAAGGTGCCACTGGGTGGGTTTGACCCAGCAACCGTTCATCTAATAGTTGAGTGCTTATCCATTTGTGCTATCTACCCACAGACTTTACTGGGCATCAAAGAGTCATTAAAATAGTGAGTGTCCAAACTCTGCTTCAGAAGCGATCCACAAACTCTTAACTGCAGTTATTTCCCCTGGAAAGTTCTGAGGTAGACCTGGAATTCCTGGTGGAATTATTGGTTCTCCCTCACCTCTCAAAATTCCTCTAATTTGGAAAATAAACTATATAGTCACCCTATCAGTAGAGCATAGTTCTTACCTCAAGTTGCAAATTAGAACCACCTGGAGAGATTTTTACACATATCTATGTTCAGTCCTCACCCCAGGAGTCCTATTTTACTTAGTCTGAGATGGGGTCAGGTCACTGATTTTTTTTTAAATCTCCATAAGTGATTCTAATGTGCAGCCAGGGTTGTGAACCAGTGCCATGGGGGTAATGAGCAAAGTATTATGGGGTACTTAGGCAGGCATGATTAGTTCAGCCTGAGAGGATCAAAGACGTTTTCACAAAGGTGGTATATAAACTAGACTACAGGGTGAGTAGAAATTGACGACACCAAGTAAAACTGACGAGCAGACTAGAAAGGTGGAGGGATCCAGTGTGCTGCACGCCGGAAACTCGGTGTGAGGCTGGGGGAGTGAGGGGGCCATGGAATGTGCTTATCCAGCCTTGGGTTGGACAGTTGGCCATGGATATGATCATTTGCAGAGGTTTTTTTTTTTTAATTTCTTTTTTTTTTGGGGGGGGGGCACATCGTTGCCCTCTGGTGGTCATGGGAGCTACCCAGTCTTGCCGCTGCTGGATGTGAACCGCCAAGCCAGTGGGCCGCAGTCCCGCACTCAACCACTACACCACCGGGGCACAGCCGGCAGAGGTTGTTAACAGGCAGACTAGGATTTGATTGAGTGAAGGGGCTGGGTGTGGGGGATAATATTTTCATTTTTAACAAATACCCCAATGCTGTATACGCTGCACATCCCTGAATCACATTTTGATAAGTAAAGGCTTCCATTCGAGTGCCCAGATGCTCAACCTAAAACCAGGCCCAGACCTTCCTGGAAAGACCTCTCATTTAAGAAGCACGGAGTCTCTGGCTTATCTGAGAATGCAAAACAGGAAGACGCTTTCTTCAAGTGATTGTCACGAAGACCAAAGGAAGCGGCTGATTGGAAGACATGCCGAAACTGGGAAGACTAATTCATCAGGAAGGGATTATTAGGGCTATTGTGCCTTTCCTTTATATTAACTGAGGCCATCTGGGAGCACTTCCTCCTGCCCGTCTTCATCACAGTGACTTATTTCTCTTTCCAAACATCATTTTGCCTACTGGTATTTCTCTCTAACTATAATTATTTGACATTGCAGTTCTAAATAATAGATGTGCCAAGTGTTCTGGGATGAGAAATGCTACAAAATAAAGCGATGTGATGATGCCAGCTGTCACTGCAGCTGAATGGCACAGGAGCGCTTTCCCATCACATGTTGAGTTTCGTTTTGCTCATACGCCCAAAAGCTAAGGAGACAGCAGAATGCAATATGGGAGGCAAGTCTTTAGAAGAGAGAAAAGGTCACAGGGAAGGAACGAGTCAAGTACAAAAAACAACTTTCAATTTTAAAAAAGCAATGTAATAAACCATCCTTTTAAAAAACTTGTCCAGTAAAACATTTTCTTGCAATTTTCATATTCAAGCAGTGCTTTATTTGCATGATGACGTTCTTTATTTGAAGACTCATCTTTCCTTTACATTTAAAATTTTCAACCCGACTACTTATTTATCATGCTTGTCCATGGAACTTTTCACTTGTCTCCATGGTATTTTTTTTTTAAAGCCTAATTAGTAGCACATGTTCTCTTTTAAAAAAAAAGAAAAACACACAGGAAAACACACTCATAACTAACAAATATTAATATTTTGTTAAATAGTCACCACTCAAATTTGTGTTTCCTAAAGTAGACAATACTACTTCTTGGTGGTTGCTAGAAGGATCCAAGGTATGGCACAAGCAGATCCTACAGTTTGTCATAGTTTGTGGCTATCATACAAAAGTTATTAATGATAGGGGGATAGGGAGACACTGTGTGTGTGTGTGTGTGTGTGTATCTGAAAAGGGAGTGGTATACCAAGTGGATTTGGGAACCGATGGCCTAGTTTTTTTTCCCCCCTATACATCAATGCTATATACTCTCCATCACCGATTCAACAAATGTGACAATTAAATAAATATATGTTGAGCAATAAAATATTGCTTTTATTTATTTAAAGCAATACATATAATTCACTTAAAACTATTAATACATAATGCTTTGCAAAAACATTGATTTATTGATTTTTTTCAATTACCCAATAAAATAATGACTATCTCTGCTTTATAGGCAAAGAAATTAAAGGTCAAAGAAATTAAAGCTGTTCAAAATAACGGCTATTTAATTGGTTAGTTATTATTTAAACTCATGTCTGACTCCAAAAGAACCCTGGAGGAATACCCCAAGATCAGCTGTGGAACCTATCAGCCACTCCATTGAAGAAAAATGAGGTTTTCTGCTATCATAAAGATTTACAGTTTCAGAAAACCACAGGGGTACTTCTGTTCTGTCTGACAAGGCCACTGGGAGTCAGAATTGACTTGATGACAATGGCTTTAATGTTCTTGATTTAGTTTGACTCAAAATTCATATTTACAGTCATTGCATCATTTGAATTTTCCACTACCCTCACTATTATGTCCCATGGCATTTTTCCTGTTGATTTGCATAGGAAAGGTTGACTGAAGTGTCAAATTTATGTAGGACTGATTTTCTAACTTATAAAGAATAATCGGTGTTCTGAGTTCCTGTTTCAGAACTGAATCCATTAATCATGATGAAGGCAACGTCTTCTGTCATTCTATTGTATCATCAAGCTAGCATAGTGTTACTTTCTATCTTTAGTCCCCTTTCTTAGATTATTTTGGTAGGAATAATCTAAAGACATTAGTTCTTCCTTGGCATTTTACACTTTACTCAAGTTTGGCTGAGTTTAGACTTAAGGGCATGCAGTATGTACAGATGGGTATAGAATTTTGAATCTACTTCCTCTACCACTTGTAGCCCATAGAGAACCATCGAAAATATAATATTAGACATGGCTTTTAAAAGTTTAATTTCTAAAGTAGTTCACCAAAAACCAAGATGGCTTTTTCTGCCTTATTTTCTTTAATGACCAGATGTTATTGAGAATACAATTCATATAATGAATTTAGTAAACTCAGCTTTATATTTTGTTTGCGCTGTCATGAGTGGTCATTCATTTCTATCTTCAAGTGTATCTCTCAAGGGTATTGGATTCTGTGGGCCCATGCTAAGAGGCAGCCAGCTAACATTGGTCCAGATAGTGGAGTTCCATGGAGAGTCTTCAGAAAATCTATGAGTCCCTTATTATAAGGGAGAACATGCATTTTTCTGGAGACTAAGGACCAAGTTGTCAAATGAACTTGACTGTGTCCTGAGCGGTGGCTGTTACTCTAATTTAGGAAGCACATGTATCTGTGTGAAGTTAAGTATTTCATCTGAAGGCACCAAATAAAGAAGATAGAAATGCCATTTTGGTAAAATAGAGATTGCAGACATTACAGGCAAAAGTCAAGATTACGAGCAAAAGAAAAGGCCAAACATAAATTAAATTGAGAGAAAGAAATATGTGGCAATGACATTTGATTAGTAAGTCTTCTTCCTTTATGCCAATGCCTGGCACCACTAAGCGAGTTAGGGGAGGAGTTCTCAGATGGGAGGGTACAGACTTCCTGTGAAGGCTACAAGGTGTTAGTGTAGTACTTTGATCCACCGATTCTGAATGACCACGTGGCCAGGTAGCCTCTTCCTTACTTAGAACGCTGAATTCAATGTGAGCCCTAATCTTTCGTTACATTTCAACTGAATATTGGGGTCCTCCTGGTCTATATGAACAGGGACAGGCCAAGATCCAGCACCACTTTTCCTCAAGTTCTCCTTGCGCTAGCATCACTATCTCCCTCAGGATCTTTCCCCACCAACACCCAAACATATGCATGCACGCATACATTATGTGAGTGAAATGAGTTTAAGGCTTTTTCTAGGGTGGTTTGAAATATTTGAATCATTTCAGAATCTATAAAGTACCTCATTTACAAAGAAAAATGTAAGTCAGGGACTTGTTGCAGTGCTAATTATTTTAAGTATATTTACTCAAACATAAAGTAAACAAACTGTTAGATATCCTCTTATTCTTAGATTAAGTGTTATTAAAATCTCCTTTGCTAATCCATTGCAGGCAAATTAGCAGGAGTTAACATCATTAGAGTAGAAAGTATTTGCATAAGGCTCCTGTGATGAGTAGTAAGTCCTTTTAAAAGTCTGATATCAGAAATAATTAAGTGAAGTTGGGAAACCATTGGCTTAGCAGAGAAAGTATTAATTTGCTCCTTTGAGGCAACTACATTGTCACACTCCAGCCTCTATCAGAGGAGTCCGCTCAGATCCACTTCTCATAGTCCCTGCTGAGCCCGTGTTTCCCTTGACTTTGAGGTCAGACCAGACTTTGATTCAGTTATGTCACTTGCTATGGAATGAATTCACGAACATTTAATAAACTTTTAAGGCGTACGTTTGGTTGAATAAAAATAAAAATGGAAGCAATCCATAGTATTACTTCTAAGATTAAATAAGATAAAAAAGTATATCATTAGTGCCTGACACAGAAAAGACTATTAACCCACGATATGTCAGTTGTTGTTTTGATTATTATTGTCTGGGGGAAGAGATTGGAGTGCACTTTTTAAAATTGTGACACTTTACTCTCAGAAATTTTGTTCAGCTCTTGAATTCATCATTCCTTTCTTTTATTTTAGCTAATGGGTAGTCAAGAACAAGTTTCTTTTGGAATTACTGGTTTTTCTTGTCTTTTTTTATGGCCATTTATTTTCTCCATGCATGATTTTTTATATCATATCATAATTCCTCTGTTCTTCATTCATTATTAATGTTTAATAGTCAAATCAGTTTTTGTGTTGACCTTCATATCAGAATGGGGCATACTCTTGATTACTCTATTTCCCCTATACTTAACTAACTTGAGCTTTCACATTAGCACTTGACCAGTCTGTTCCACAGTCGGTGCTTGGCGATCTTTTGCTGATTATAGTGAACCTCTTACTTGTTTCTTTCCATCGATATATGTGCCACTTATGTGACTGAAAACAGTTTTGGCACTGACAAAATTGTTGCTCTTGCAAAATTCTATCATATGATTCCAAATACGATTTTTATCACCAAGGTTATATGTTTCATCTACCAATCCTGCCTCATTGACACCCACTTTCCCATTCCACTTAGCAGTAATTATAGATATAACTTGTTTGAATATTTGGTCAATGTCAGACTGAAGATTGGATAGAATTATCCAATTTTTCATCATTAGATTTAGTGTTTGGTGCATAAATTTGAATAATCTTCACATTAATTTGTCTTCTTTGTAGTCTTCAGGCTATTAACCTATAGCTGCCAGCATTGTATTACAAGATAGACCTCTACATGTTCTTGAATGACTCCAAAGAAACATCTTTTATGAAGAGCATGCAAAGCCATTGTAATGAGGATGGGAACTGTTAGAAGTATTTATAGGGCATAAGAGGGCATACATGAGAAGAGGGGAATTTTTCACGTAAGAGATGACACTTGAGCTGAGCCAGTAAGAATGGATACTATTTTCAGATGCTTGAAGAGAGAAAATACTGGGCAGAGGGATGTGACTTGGCCTGATAAGCTCAGGTAATTGACGGCATTTGTTATTTATACAAGGCTGGATCTTAGAACACCGTGTATTAGGAAATACATCTAGATAAATTAGACTGTAGTGATATGGGCAATCCAAGTCATGGAGAAATGATATGAATCACTGCTTACAATAGTAGTAATAAACTTATAGAGATTATATATATATATATATATATATATATATATGTTAGATGTAATTGAGTCAGATCCATGTACAATAGAACAAAATACTGCCCTGCCCCGTGCTAGCCTCACAGTCATTGCACTATCTGGACAAATAATTGCCCCTCTGTGTCAATCCATCGGATTAAGACCTTCCTCATTTTTGCTGGCACTCTACTTTGCCAAGAATTATGTCCTGATCAAAAAAGAAATCCCTCCTGTTAATATGCCCAATGTACTTGATAAAATGCTTCCTCATCCTCAGTTCTAAGTCTCATTCAGGTTGTTTATCAGACTAATCTACTCCTTCTTTTGATAGTCCATTGTGTGCCCACCAATACCATAATTTAAAATACAGCAGTTTTTCTTTGTTTTTTCTTATTCATTCTCCATGTCATTGAATATGAAATAATTGAAAGTACTGTAGTTTGGATCAGGTCCACCTTTTCAGGTGAAATCCTTCCTTTTTGAGACTGCAAGAAGTCTTTTGCAGCCACTTTCCCCAATGTAATATGTTATTTGATTTTTTAATCATCATGTTCAAGGTAAGTAATTGTGTATCTGAGCAAAATAAAACCTCTGACAACTTCAATATTTTATCCATTATCATTGTGTTCCTTGTCAGTCTAATTCTGAGAAATTTAGTTTTTCTTATAATGCATGCTGAAACTATATTCAGGCTTTTATCTGCATCAGTAAACAATTTAAATACTTTTTACTTTGGGCAAGCCAGGTTGTATCCAAATAGTTTACCTCTAGGCCTGATACCATATTCTTCTTCATATAAAGTAGTCGCTCAGATTATTTGCTCAGCATACAGACTGAGAAGACTTTCCTCGTTTAAAAGCCAGTAGTATCTCCTGGTTATGTTTGGATGACTGCTTCTTGGTCTATGTAGAAACCCTACATAAGCATGATGAAGTGGTCTGACATTCTCATTCTTCTCCATGTTACTGCAGCTTGATAGGCTCCACAAATTAAAATATCTTTGCATAGTCATTCAGACCCAATTTCTGACACTCTATTTTCAGCAAAGGTCCCACTGGTGTAAGAAGTAAAGTTCCTCAATCTACATCATGGTTCTCAACCTGTGGGTCACGACCCCTTTGGGAGTCAAATGACCCTTTCACAGGGAGCACCCAATTCATAACAGTAGCAAAATTACAGTTATGAAGTAGCAGCAGAAATAACTTTATAGTTTGAGGATCTGTATGATCCTCACAGCATGAGGATCTGTATCAAAGGGTTGTGGCATTGGGAAGATTGAGAACCACTGCTCTACTTCATCTTCTGAATCCAACTTACATTTCTGGCAGCTCTCTGTGAATGTACACCTGCCTCTGATTTTTAAAAGGTGCTTGCATGTGCTGTTAATAATATTGTTTGATAATTACTGCATTCTATTGGGTCACCTTTATTTGTAATGGACATAAATAATGCCTCCATTCAAGTCAGGCAATCAGGTAGCAAGCTATATTCCAAAATCTCTTGGCATGAAAGAGTGCTTCCAGTACTGCACCAGTTTATTGAAACATACTAGTTAGTGTTCTGTTCATCACTGCAGCATGGTTTTTCTGAAATGCCTCAAGTGCTGTTTGGACTTCTTGTTTCAACATCTTCGGATCTTCAATCCACACTACCTTTTGACATGCTTGACTGGAGAAAAGTCTTTCTATTCCCCTAAAGGGGTACAGAATGGACTCCACTAGTGCAGTTCCCAAAGTGAAGTTGATATCAATAAGTTGGGATTTGAGTGGACTATTGAATATAAAATTTTAGTGAAGGGATTCTGGATACTCCATCCTTTTTTGATGCTTCCTGCATCAATCAAGATTTTGTCAACAGTATCCTTCAATATTATGACTCAAAGATCAGTTTTTTTAATCCATTCATTCAACTGAGATATTCTAAGTGTTCATCTTCTTGCTTTTATAGGTCTTTGTACATCTCATTACATGCTTTCTATTGTCATGTAGAGCTGCTTTCTGAAATTTTCTGTTCACCCCTTTTGCCTCATCATTAATTTCATTCATGTTAACTACTCTGTGCTCAAGAGAAAGATTCAGTGTCTTCTCACATCCACTTTTCTCTTTCTCTTTTTTCCTGACTTTTAAAAAAAAACATTTTATTGGGGGTTCCTACAATTCTAATCACCATCCACCCATCCATTGTTTGTCAAGCACTTTTGTACATTCGTTGCCCTCATTATTCTCAAAATATATGCTTTGACTTGAGCTCCTGGTATCAGCTCCTATTCCCCTCCTCTCACTCCCTTGCCATGGATAATATACAAATTATCATTAGTCTGTGTCTTAAACTGACGAATGTCTCCCCTCACTCACTTTTTTGTTGACTATTCCCCAGGGAATGGAGTAATATGCAGATATGTAGTCCTTTTCCCTTCTCTACCCCACCTTCTCTCCAAATCCCAGTATTGTCCCTCTCACCACTGATACTGAAGAGTTCTTCTGTCCTGGATTCCCCATGTTTCTGGTTCCTATCTGTACCAATGTACATCTTTCATTCTAGCCAGATTGGTAAGGTTGAATTGAGATCATGATAGGTGAAGGAAGCATTAAAGAACAAGAAGAAAGTTATATGTTCCATCCGTGCTATACTGCACCCGGACTGACTTATCTTCTCCCCGCAACCCTCCTGTAAAGGGATGTCTAGTTGCCGATAGTTGGACTTTGGGTCTCCACTCTGCACTTCCCCTCATTCAAAATGATATGATTTTTTTTCCTTTGGTGCCTGATACCTGAACCTTCAATACCTCATGATCACACAGGCTGTGCTTCTTCCATATGAACTTTGTTGCTTCTGAGCTAGATGGCCAATTGTTTACCTACCAGTCGTTAAGACCCCAGACTCTATATCTTCTGATAGCTGGTCACCATCTGCTTTCTTCACTACATTTGCTCATACACTCACTTTTTATTCAGTGATCGTGTTGGAAAGGTAAGCATCATGGAATGCCAGGTTAATAGAACAAAGTCTTCTAGTGTTGAGAGAGTACTTAAATAGAAACCCAATGTCCATCTGTTACCTTAATACTAAACCTATAAATATATGCACATAGATCTATTTCCTCATCCCCAAATGTTTATATATGTACATGCCTGTATTTAGACCTCTATAAATGCCCTTTGCCTCCTAGTTCTTTCCTCGTTTTTCTTTTACTTTCCTCTTGTCCCACTACCATGTTCAACTTCCTCTGGGTTACATTGCCCTTGATCAAGGCCTCTTACACCCTCCTTGCCACTGATTTTGGATCAATTGTTCTCTTTTCCCTGGGGCTTTTGCTTTGTTGATGAATGATGTTCTTGATTTTATCTTAAAATTCCTGTTTTTTTTTGTCATTAGTAGTAAATGTGTCAAATTTGTTAAGATGCCCTCAAAGTCTTATGTAGGCTTTCAAGAGCTTGTATAATTCTCCGCATTTTCTATCTGAACTTACATTGACCAATTGATAGAGTGTTCGACAGCCTGCTGCTAGCTTTGTTCTGGCTTATGATACTGAGACTCTCCATAATCTCTTAAAAAAGATATAGTAAATTTGATTCCTATTTATTCCATCAGATGAAGTCCATGTATATTGTCACCATTTTTGTTGGAGAAAAACAGGTTATCTTCAATGAAGTTGTCACTGGTCTTGCAAATTCTATCATAAGATCCCCTAGTTCATCTCTGTCAAGAAAGTCACATTGTCCAACTATTGTGTCTTCTCTTTTGATTTTGACTTTCCCATTCCAATCAAAAGGGGTTCTCAGTGCCTCTAGATTGCATGTTTCAACAATTTCAGGCTGAAGAGGCTAGACAAATCCTCCAATTTTGTCTATGGTGGTTGTTTCATATATTTGAGTAGTTATTGTATTAACTAATCTTGTTTTGCAGGCAAATAGCTCTTATCACAGAAAGAATGCCACTTCAGAGAATTTTTTTCTGTTTTTAATGATTTTATTTGGGGCTTATACAACTCATGACAATCTGTACATACATATATTGTATGCAAAGCACATTTGTACATTTGTTGCCATCATCTTTCTCAAAACTTTTTACTTCTTGCTTTTTATTTCTTTCTACTTAAGCCCTTAGTATTAGCTCCTCCTTTTTCCACTGCCTTTCTGCTCCCCTCTCCTTTATGGGCACTGGAT
This sequence comes from Nesogale talazaci, assembly GCA_004026705.1. Lineage (NCBI taxonomy): Eukaryota > Metazoa > Chordata > Mammalia > Afrosoricida > Tenrecidae > Nesogale > Nesogale talazaci. Next base: position 21,655 of record PVJH01009422.1, read on the forward strand.
CATTTATAAATTGTTATTATTTTGTCATATTGTATACTATCTGATGTCTCCCTTTGGCCACTTCCCTGTTGTCCATACCTCAGGGAGGAGGTTATCTGTAGATCCTTTTAATTGGTTCCCCTGATTAAATTGTTTAATGTCCTGTTTCATGGTGATTGTGATCTCATGCCTTTTCAATCTGGCACCATTACTGGCATAGCAAGGTATGTGCTTATCTGATTCTAAATAGCAAGCATTAGTCCATTTTTAGCTCAGCAATGTCTAGGATGTCAATCTGTAGGCATTCTGTTTTATTTTTCGCAACTTTTACTTTTCTATAACACACGGTTTGTACATTCTGTATTCTGATTATTAATGTATTTCCATACCTGTTTCTTCTCATCTTCAGTAAAGCCCTATCAGAAAATACAGGTCTCAAGTGCTTTGCTCCAACCACATCATTAAGGTTGACTTTATTTTAAGTAGGTACCTCTTCTCCATGTTTTGGTAGTGCTCAACCTGAGGAACTCATTTTGTACCATTATGTCTGATGATGGTCTATTGCTACGTATGAGGTTTTTGTTGGCTGTTCACTTAGGAGGTCAACTATTCCTTCATCTTTGTCCCTTGTTAGTCGGGAGGCTCTGCTGAAACCTGTTCACCATGGGGGACCCTGCTGGGACTTAATAGACTGACGGCATATCCTCCAACATCACAGAAACACACACATCATCATAGAACAAAAAACTGACATACTAATGGTGGGTATTAATAACCTTGTCCAATAATGTTCACATTTAACTAGATAATTTCCTTTGCAATGGGCACAATTATATTATCTCTTATAGAAAGTTAGACAGGGGACTATCTTCAAAATCAGTTGTGAAGACAAAGCATTTTCAGGATTGTTTCTAATATATAATATGTATCCTAGTAAATATACCTTAGCTCTTAGTAAGAAGATATTATTCCTTCATCATAGTTATCTTTGTGTATAAAATAAAATATTTATTGTATGTCCCAAAAATATCACAAAAAAACCAACATAAACCATAATAAAATTTAATTTTCCAACTAGCTTACTGGCAGGATCAATCTAATTTCTCCATATATTAGTGACAATATTGAGTGCATGCCAGGACGCATGCGTGATTGCTTTGCAAATGATGACATATTCTGAATGAAGACCCAGAAATTAAGTAGATTATTCTTGAGGACAGTCATTTGCAAACTGAATTTGGTAACATCTTACAAAATGTCTTCGGGGTTCTCTGAAAGACGCAAGTTTTATTTCATCTGCACCTCTTGTTACCATTGTTGTATCCAGCCCTGAGCAGAAGCAGAAAAAAACTTCAGTGATGCCAAACTTTTGAAACCACTTCATTACTATGTAATGGAATTATTTGTAATGGTCAGTTGGGTTGGGGGTGGGGGAGTACAGCAACGAAAATTAGCTGTCAACAACAATTCTCATTAGAATCTGAGATCGCTTATTAGTGAAATGCGTTTAGAATAATAACTGGCTTCCAGCCATTTCCATGTATCTAAACTGTAAAACAGCAAGCTAGAGTATATTTTTTAATCTCATTAGACAATTTACTTTTATTTTAGTCTCCATAGAAACTGAATATTCAGATGTGCTAAGTTATTTTTGCCTTTGGAGTTTTTCCATGTCTTAGAATTTGGACATGTGGATTAAAAAAAAAAAACCCAGATGCACTGTACATTATTCTGAGATGTGGGCTAGAGAAACACCACACGGGGCAATAAAATTCATCAAAAGAACAGAACTTTAAGTTGACATTATTGAATGGCATATCCAGAATTGAATTGAAACTGAGGAAAAATAAAACTGTGAAAACTTCTTGAAAATAAATAGGACTGACATGTATAATGTTGGTAGACATAGTCTTTCTCGCTAGGTAGTAACATGGTTATCAGTATGCCAACAAAGGTGTGCCAGCTTAGATGCTCAAATCACAATGTCATGTGGAACATTAACATGCCTGGTTTTGAGAGCTAGAAACTTCAGCTTGATTTTGCACTTGCTGAACAGCAGAGACTGGCTTGAGTGGGTCTTTACTTTCTGTGTAAATATTTGCGTTTTTAGACAATAATGAAACTCACTCCTTTGTACGATTGAAGTAGGGATGTTCCCTGTCTTCCAAAAAAATATTTAGATCTTTAATTGATGGAAGGCAACTTCTGGTTAATTTAAAAACATGAAAGCAGAATAAAAATACCACCACATGGAAGACAAGCCACCTTAATGCATAAGTTTTTATCTCAAGGAAAAGTAAAACTCTCTTTTTCCAATGAAAGTGCTTTTACATTTGAGAGTTACAATGCAAGAGATATAAAGCAAATCAATGAACAGTTTCAAATATGCAATGTGCTAATTTAGCTCTGCTTCTTTATTTAAGGGTATCACAATGGGGAATTGATGAGTTACACTGCACAGCACACATTTTGGTATATTCAATGTTAGGCTTGGTTCTGGGTTTATTTGAACTGCTGATTCAAAAAATGGCACCCATTTTTACCTTTCAGCTCTAGTTTTGAGAGACAAAACATATGACATATACCATTCTTTACTCGGTTCAGCCATAAAAAACAAGATGTTTTAATGTAGCATTTAATACATTTTAAGCATAAAGGATCATAGTAAAATTAAAACAAAGATGTGCTACATTAAAATCTATTCATTTCATATATCTATGAGTTCATATATCAGAGTTCTGATATACACTGTCTTGTCATTTGACATACCAGAAATTTCTATTGTAAACCTTCTGAAAACTCGACCTGCCTAGAAAATCCCATGTAATATTCCAACAGTTCCGAAGTCTGCCATCCTGTGTATGTAGCCCTATTTTCTTGGTATCTGACTTCCGTTGTTTTCATGCCTTGATGAAATCGCACCTTGCTCTTCAACAAGTCACCAAAGTTCTCTCCAAAGCAATCTAAGTGACTGCAGTTATGGACGTGAATACTCATGTAACAGCCAAATGTTGGCATGAAAGAGCATATCCTTTATTAAATGTGTGTACTTGTCTGCCTTCTTGTTGCCAAGAGATCTGTCCACAGCAAGAACAAAAGAAGACCAGACACATGATTTGATTCCATTCATAGTTGGTATGAAAGGTGAGTCATTTGTAAATTGCCTATCTGTCGAACATGGATAATACCTGCCTTCAGTTTTTTTTTTTCATTCTAAGGCCAGCTGACTTATACATTGTATATTCAATGCACAAACCACCTTTATTTACAACATTTTCAAATTGTTTAATCAGGCCTATTTGTATGTAGTGGTGGCAGTAGGATTCCACCTCATGCTACCAAAAGTTCATTGACTACATTTTTTTTCAAACACTGACTACATTTTCTCCTCCAGCCACCATATATATACTCAGAGACCATTTTTTCCACAAAAAAAGGTTTGTGTTTGGCTCTGCCAACACAAATGCAGAAAAACAAGGATACTTTGTGTAGTCATTTTTTTTTAACCAAAAAGAAACGTAACCATCCTCAAATCTACACAAACCACCCCTTGATCTTCTTGGCTATTTATCTTTCTCAATATTAAAGAGACAGACTTCATTCTTTCATCCTGGTAGCATGACTGATTAGAATGGAAATAGAGTCATCTCAGTTCCCATTATTAAAAATGAATGCGATTTAAACTACATTTTGAACTGTGAATTAAAAGACACCCTTATATTCTGAAAGACTAATTTTCTTCAGAAGGTTTTTGATGTCATTGCTAAATACTTAGTTGTTGTCTTAGATAAAGAATAGCAGCAAAAAATTTTTTCTCCATCAATGAAAAATTTTATTCCAGTACATTTTTCTCCCTATGGTTCAGAGACAAGCAATTCAGAAAATTCCTTAGAAACATTAAGTCCCAAATCAAATCACTCAATTCATTTTGATCAGGGTGTTCGTTATATAAAGTTGTCTGCGGTTCACTGTCCCTGCCCTCACAGTCCTTCCCCTTTGTGATATCAGATCCAGGAGAGCTGTGCACACACACTGACAGATGGAACAGATGGATCCAAGCAAGGAACAGTGTGCATTACAGAAAAATAGGTAGATGAATAATTGTGATAAAGGTCATTATGCAAAAAAGAGTAAGTAATTTAAATACATACATTTCCCATTCCAATAAAAAGTTTGCTGTGACATCTCAAATCTGCAGAGTAAATGTTTTAAAGAGACTAAAATTGCATAAATGGAACGATATCAAAGAAACTAGAGCTGCCACAGTCTATCCAATGCAACACCCCCCGACCACCCAAGAAAACTCAGAAATAGAACTAAACATTAATAAAGCAAGAAAGTTTTGTTGTTCTTTTTGGACGTTATTATGTGTTTTGAATTCTCATGTTCTAACCCTTTTTCCTAGTGTGGAAAAAGGAGGGCTGAGCAACAGGAAAAGAAACCACGAGGAGTACAGAGACAAGAAACCTGGGTTTTATTCTTTCTTTCTGCATATATTTTCATTTGTTTAATGGCTGCAAGTTTGATATTAGAAGCAGCTTTACACATCATACAATAGAGTACTTAAACTTTATTAAATGAGGACTTTACATTTCTTTTTTATCATTTTATTGGGAGTTCATGCAACTCTTATCACAATGCATACATACATCCATTGTATCGAGCACATTTGTACATTTGTTGCCCTCATCATTCTCAAAACATTTTCTTTCTACTTGAGCCCTGGGTATCAACTCCTCTTTGTCCCCTCCCTCACCCACTCTCCTACCCCTGTGAACCATTGACAATTTGTAAACTGCTATTATATATACCTTATGCTATCTGCTCTCTCCCGTCTATCTTATATAGATAGATATGATATATTCTTTCTTCTACTACTGAGTGTTACTTGTGGGACCTCAGCCTCATCTTCCCTATCTATAAAATGCAGAGCTTTGATCAAAGTATTTCAAAGACCGTTTTGAGTCTCGGGCCTCCATGTGCACCAACAAGTCATGGACTTGCCTGTTTATACAAAAACTATACTATGACAAGGACAGCTGCAAGCTCATCACCAAAGAACTTTACCATATCCAAGTTTACACACTGAGAAGTTCCTAATTTTTTGCATATTTTCCCATGAAAGAATACTTTTAAGGTAAATTTTGTGAATATTAGGAGTTGTATGAAGTGTAGAAAAATCTGGAAGGTGCAATCAGGAAATCATTCTTTGAGATTCAGTCTGGACATATGTAATCATGTGTCAACGCCACTGAACAACATACGATTTGATTTTCCAATTAAGGACTATCACTAAACAGCAGCATTTTGTTTCTGGTTTTTAAGCAGTGAATTTCTGGGACTTAATGTTGCTTAACTTCAAATCGTATTTAAAGCACACATTAAACGCATCACTTCCTGGTAACTAGTCCTCGTTATAAGCAGATGGTCCTCTTCCATCATTGCGAGACTATCTTTAATAATCTGGAGCCACAGCAGAGTATGGGTGTGTATCTACTCACTGACCTCCCCAGCAATAGGTCCTAGTATTTTTGAAAGCTCATTTAAAACAGCCTGAATGAGTAAATTTCAAGACCTGTACAACTACAGCAGATTAGTGATCAAACATATCTTGATGACTCACTAGAGTTCTCAAACGAGTCCTTTTTATTGGCACTTTTGATTTGGGGAGCAAAGATGAAAAAGCAGAATGAACGAAGAACATCTTTGCTCCTACTCTTATTTTGTGTATGATTTATTGGGCACTCTACAAGGAGTCTTCATTCTCCCCTACCTCCTGCCCCTGCTCACCCCATGCAGTCAGAATGAATGTGTTTGTTCTTCCCTTATGTCCTGCTCCCCTCCTTTCCCCCGCCCCCATTAGATTTGCTCCCTAAGCCACTCGTTAGTGGGATTCTCACATTCTGAAAGCACTTCACATGATTCTTTGTTGGGAAACAATGCCTGAGACTCTGGCTTAAGATGATAAAGCTTGTTGCTAAGTAAATGTTCAAAGTACGTCATATTCTCCTATCACTCAAATTCTTAATATCTTTTTGTAATCCATGTGGTTCCACTAGACTAAAGTGACCAGACGCCCCACTTTTTAACAATTTAACAACGTCCTGCAGCATTTTAAAATTAAAATAAATAAATTACAATACTATTTTTTGTGTTCTATGAAAATTTTTGTTGCATCATATGGACCAAGTTTTTAATTAAGAACTCCCCCAACCTCCAGTCAATCGTGTCCCGCTTAAAATCTGATCACTTTACACTAGACTGAAAGTCCAATAAAGGCACATATTCGATCTGCTTGGGCTATGTACTGGATTTGAAATTGCCAACTGTTCTAGAGGAGAAAGAACAGTTTTGTGTGTTGGTGTGTGTTTTAATAAAGTTACAATCTCAGGAGACCATAGGGGCAGTTCTACCCTGACTATACTGGGTCACTACAGATTGTAATCTCTTCAATGGCAGTGAGTTTGGATTTTTTAAATATTTTGTTCCATATTTAGCGTCCTCGTGGACTGCAATAAAATTAAAAGCAGAATAAAATCCACGGGCATCAAGCAGATTCAGACACCTCGTGGCCCTACATGGCAGTTACAAGGCTTTATAAATCTTTGCATACATTCTCCTACCTCAGAACGGCCCAGCCTGGAGTGGGAAGTCCAGTCCTTGTCTGACTGTGGTACCAAAAGAAAAGGAGAAAAGGCGCTGCCATCGTGTCAATTATGACACATGACAACTTTACAGGACAGGGTACAACTGACCCTATGTGTTTTGGAGATTTTTAACTTTTTCCCATCTTTCTCCATCAGAGCTGCTGGTGGTTCCAAGTTCAAACTGCCGACCTTGTGGTTTGAAGCCCAACTTGTTGACCACCACACCATCTAGGACCCCTTGAGGCTTTTATAGATTGGGATAAAAAAAATTTGTTTTAAATTAAGACAAGACTCACTCTGTCTTTGGATGGATTCTGATAACAACCTTACAGGGCAAAATATTTTATAGGAGTAGATAGCCTCATCTTTTTCCCACCAGGGGTCTGATGGGCTTAAATTGCTTACCTGTGGTTAGCAGGCCAATGTTAACTGCTACAGTGCCACATACCTGTGGACTGGGAAAAACAAGATCATTGGAGGCTGCCAGGTCAGACTTAGGAACTCATAGCACCATTGGGTAAGTGCTTGACTATCAAAGTTCAAGCCCCTACGCAGGAGGAAGATGAGGGTATCTGCTCCCATAAGGGTCAACACCCTCTGACTGCTATGAGTCACCTGAATGACAGTAGTTTTTGTGTAGATAATGTTCATAACTGTTACATGTCATGGCACTTTAAAAAACAAAACAAAAAACATGTCTCAAATATTAATCTAAGAATTATTTGGTGCTGTATTCTGAAGAATCCACGGGTTGACTCACTTATTTTTTCTAGCAATTTTCAAACGGAGGGTTACATGCATTTATAGAATTTTTTGCATTAAATCAAATGCCAACTTTCTTGACTTTTAAAACAACATGTTTCAGAAGAAAGTTGTATACTCTGCAGTATTGCAAATAGGAAGATTTCTGGCTCTCTGTAGAAATACCATGTCCAGTGCCCTCTCCTTATCTTTCAGAGTTTGTCTATTAATCATGGGGAGCATTGAAGGCTATCCAGAAATGTTTCCATGTGCATGCTTTTTCTCTAGTCTAGTTCATTTTGCCCTTTTAAATATGACAGAAAATCTGTCAGTATTACTAGAGGAGTAACAAAATGCGGGAGTTACATCAAAGTGTTTTCAAGGCAATCACAAAATGGTTCTACATGAACTTTTATACATATTTTGTACTGCAGATAGGAGGAACACGTGGTTGTGGCAGTGTCATTCCAGAAATGGCCAATTGAATCTTTAAAACAGGTTAAAAATGCAGAAGTATGACTTTTTTTGTTGAATCTAGTTATTTTGCTTTTTGGGCTTTTTTCCCCAATTTTCAGAAAAGGATTGTCAGAGACAAGAACTTCATCCACTAGAAAGCAAATATCAGACCAATTGTTGATGAGCTGTCTGGAAGACTTAGATGCTTGATATTGGGCAAATATTATATTTCTCTGTGATTGAGCTTTACTAGTCTGGGCAATAATAAGATCGTTTTGGAAGAAAGATCTGTGTAAGACTTTCAAATCCAGTTTTTCAGAGCTAAGTTCAGAAAAGTCCAGGTGATATGATATCACATTATATTAACAAGTATTTATGTTCTGACTTGCAGTTAGTTTGCAATTATTTCAGTCGTTCTTACTACTCTGACTCCCAGAGATTGTGGGATTGTATTTAAGTCATTAGCATCTTTGTTCTATTGGTGTCACAAAGAATTTGATAAAAGACTCCTATTTTATTTGAGTCATTAAAAATATGTGTGGTATCCGGAGGCAGATTGAATCTGTGAGCCTGGCTGGTATAGTACATTCTTTTCCTTCGTACTTTGTTTTTCTTACTTAATTTTTTTTGGTTTTTTTTTGGGGGGGGGCATCACTGCCCTCTGGTGGTGGGAGTAGGAGGCCCAGCCTTTGCTCCTGTGGAGCTGGAATTGAACTCCCATTCCAGTGGGCCGCAGTCCTGTGCACAACCACTATGCCACCGAGGATCAGCCCCTTACTTAATTTTTTAACACTAAGTTCAACAGTTCATTCTCAAATGATACGTAGAGTCCTTGCAAATGTCCATTGATTGTCCAACTCTAAAAATAGTTCAGAGTAAATTAAGGGTTTGCAAATAGATTTCTTTGTTCTTTTTGTTCTGAAATGATCACCTGAGTTCTTTGGAGGTCGCATTATCAATAACCAAAAAAGTGAAACTCACCAACATTGAATCTATTACCACTCATGGCGATGGTATAAGACTGGGCAGAACTGCCCCTGGGGCTTTCCAAGACTGGATCCATTTATGGGAGTAGAAAGTCTCGCTTTTCTCCCACAGAGGCTGGTGGCTTCTAACAACAATTTGCAGCCCACTGCCAAACTTAGTCAATAGTGGCCCAATTCCACTATGCCATACTTGGTCAATAGGAAAAGAAAAGCTTAATTAGTTGATTAAAAATTAGTGTGTTCTGGTTTAGCAGGCTCCCTGGTGGTGCCGTGGTTATGTGTGAGGCTGTGCTCCGCAGAGTCAACAGTTAGAAACCACTAGCAACTCTGTGGGAGAAAGACTGGCTTTCTACTCCGGTAAACAGTCACAGTCTCAGAAACGCACAGGGGCTCACTAGATGGCAGTGAGTGCTCCATTGCCTAGGAGGCAAAGCTCGCACATGACTTCTCCACAGCCTTTTTACCTTCCTGACGCCACCTGTCCTGCACACAACACTCTTTGTTCGTCTGTGGGGTTCAATAGTTATTGCACTGGCCACACTCTGGTATGGGGCTTTGCAAGGAAGTAACACGTTACAATTTAGAATTAGAATTGGCTTCCAGATCTAGTTTTTCAGTCAGAACAACTTGCTCTCAATGTTTCTAGGTGACCTCTGGTCCCCAACCTGCCTTTGTTCCTCCTTTGTAAAACCCTTTAGCCCTGCCAATACCCTCCCAGAGGTACTTCACTCCTCCAGTACAGCTTTTGCCCAGACACTTAGCTTTCACTCTGCATGGGCTGAGCATTCTGGTTCTGCCCTAGTCTTCAGATTCTGTGGCCTCTACTGCTGTCATTTCTCTACTACCCCTCCTTGTCCTCTTTCACCTACTCTAGTCATATAAGCACTCTGTCTCCAATTCCCAGTACCCAAACCCCAGGTTCAAAGTACATACTTTATGCCCATCTATTTTTCATAATAGTCAACGCCCCACTGCCCACCTCTGGGATGGCTCATTTTAAGCCTAACAATATGACAAAACAGACCTGTACTCTCATAATGGTTTCCTGCACATTATTTGTATTGAATCACCCTATGAGGTGGTCACACATCTTAATTACTTATCAGTGAACTCTCCGTTCCCCTGGTTAAGCCACATTTGCATTGGCCATTTTGTGAGCTTTTCTAAGTTGTGGCTCTCAGACTGATCACGTCGAATCTGATGAAGAGCCACTGTAAAAGGGCCATATGAAGTGATTCATTGCATGTAAAAATATGCTAAAACGTTTGGACTTTCACTAACTTGGTCATTTGGGTTCATATAATTTTTCCAAATAACTGAGTATTTTCCCAAGTAAGAATAAGATGCTTATTATATTTAAGGAAATGTTATTCTCATATGTATTGTACCCATTTTCCATTATGTTGAACTAGTTGAAATTACTGGCATTTCATGCTTTTTGACTTTCAAAAATAATGGCAGTTTCATAGCATTTGATATGGAATCTTTGAGCAATGGCTGTTGTCCTGTTTCTGTGCATAATGATTGGGTTTCAAGAACCTAGGTTTTCTACAAAAGTGTATGTAAATGTAAGAATTTCTATTATTTTCAAAGCTTTTTCTGAGCGTACAAGAGAGCGTATCTGAATATTGTATCAAATTGCTCAAGATCATAGTTGCATTTACATGTGAAAGCAAGTTTTGCCTTAGGTTTAAGACTGTGATTATGCATGTCTAGAAAGAGCTCATGGAAAATATACCCAGATTTCAGCGGTTCAAAGAAATGGGAGAGAGGAAATCAGAAAGGCAGGGAGGAGGGTTTCTATTTTTAAAATTCTATATGGGCTCAGGCTTCCTGGCTGATGCAAAATGCTTGGTAACTAAACAAATATTTGGAAGTTTGTTTTCATCCAGAGACACTCAGGAGAGGTGACAATCTACTTACAAAAAATCCAGCCATTGCAAAACCTGAGGGCACAGTTCTACTCTGACACACAAGAAGGACGTCCCCGTGTGTGAGAATCCATGAGCAGCAGCGCGTCTGCAGATACTGACTGTATGGCCTCTGCTTCAGATCCCAGAAACTTCTCAGCTGCCTGTGCAGATCTCAGCGATGCTGCAGGAGGGCACAAGCCAGCACGTTCACAAGCAACTGCATGAAAAGCCACTCACTCTATTTGTCTAAGCACTTTGATATTTTCAAATATTGTGTTGAGAGATAGTAGCTTGGAAAATATATCTTCTTCCTCTTTTCACATCCTAATAGGCATTATCCATAATTAATATTGTAGCTGAGGAATACTCCCAGTGTATGAGGATACTCTCGTGATTAATGTTGCAACCGAGGAACACTCTCAGTGTATGAGTATACTCTCGTGGTTACTAATATTGCAACTAATGCACTCAGTATATGAGGATACTCTCGTGACTACTAATAGTGTAACCGAGGAACACTCTCAGTGTATGAAGATATTCTAGTGATTAATATTGCAAGCAAGGAACCCTCTCGGTGTACGAGGATATTCTTGCGGTTACTAATGTCTCACTGAGCAGAACCACTGAGTATGCTTGTTTGTCACTGTCATGAAAACCTTAAGTGGGCTTGGACTCATTTCCTCCTCAAATTAAATGCAATACCAAGCATGTATTATTTGTAGAATTGATTAATTGCATGTAGATATAAAATATGAGCAGACCTATCACACTGACAAAATTTCACTCAGTAACTATCTTTGTGAGTTTTAAAGACTATTGTTTTCTTAATGGGGAGTAGAAAAGGCTGAGAGCAGAATCCATACTGTAAGACCTGTTTATAATTAAAGAATTAGTAAAAACGTTCAGATACAGGTTTGACAGAGGTGACTCTGATATAATTAGATAGTGGCAAAAATAGATGCAGTTCCTGTAAGAACAATTTTAACACAATATCTAAAATTTGTCTTAAGTTCTGGGTTTCTCTTCTTGATGTCTTCTCGTAGACACATGATGTGACTTAGGAACTGATTCTGTCAAATCTAAATTAGGTTTCATTTGAGATCCTTTAACCAGATAGATCACAGCTATTTCGCTGTTATCTGAATGGTCTGCCAATGAAATATTATCTTTTAACTGATTATTTTTATTTGCTATGAAATATCAAAATCCTTGAGCCTGATTTTTAAGCAAATAGTTATGGAATGAATATCGTGGAGCAGATTCTTCTGAGGCCTTTGATCACTGTCTCATGTAATCCTCACAGCCAATCCTCTTAACCCAAGGTAAGGTTAAGATAGGATAGTTTTATTGATGAAAAGAATAATGCCCAATATGCCAATGAAAATTTTCCAGTTCTTAAGCTCTATAAGGGTCATTAGACACACTCTGTTATGGGTCAGAGATTTCCTTGAGGTTGAAAAGAGACCATGAATTCAAACTGCGATGTAAATAGATTTCTCATTCTATTGCATCTGGGCTGCCACTCTGTAAATTAATAGTTGAACACATCACAACCACTGTGACTTGAGTGTCACTATGTTTATGTAGTTTATGATATTCATTTAGTTAGTAGGAATATTAAATTAGACTTTTTTCTATGTATAGGTACACATTTTTTCTATACATTGAACTAAGAAAATATTTTCCTAACTCGAAGTGAAGAAATAGCATAATTCATATAATATTTGGAGAATTTGAAGCAGAATTGGGTTATGGGTTTATGTTTCAATTATAAAATATAGTTCCTGCATGATGGCTATAATATCTTAATATAGAAACCAGCCTTATTAGATATAACCTAGGAATTTTTTTTCAATATAATTTCTACACAAAGTCTTTGAGTTGACAGGGAGACAGAAAACACACTATAGAGCATAATCAACAGGAAAAAGTTGGGAATCCTTGAATTTGAAAAGTGCAATGAGTTATGTGGATACATATCTCAAGATAGGCCATCCAGTCAATAAACTTGGTAAAACTCAATCGACTTGGTAAACTTGATTCCATTGAAGCAGGAGTCAGGAGGAAGGCTGGTTGAATTTGTATTGAAAGAAACACAGTTTTTCACTTGCTTGCTGCTCTAACAACAGGAGGATATTAATTAATTTGGGTCTCCTTCTGGTCAGCCTTTTGTATTTCATCCTTCAGGCTCTGAGACTACACAGTGTGGGTTGCTTGGTAACATGTGCCAGTGGGGGAAAGAGAAAGGCAGCACTCACTCAGGGGAGAGGCAACTAACTCAATCTTTAGAAGCTGATGCCACTTTCTGAAGAAACAGTCTCTGTAAAACACACCAGAGTCCCACATAGGGAATGACATACGTAATATCAGTGTATGATTTATAGCATGGGTGGGGAATATCCAGTCCACAGGCTATAAAAGGCTCGTGAAATCATCAATACATGAGAACATCACACACCTCACCAAAGAGAAGTCGCTCTGGCCATCACATTCTCATGCCATGGATAGCTTCTGACTTGAGGTGACCCTAGGGGACAGGGGGAGTGCACGTTGGGTTTCTGAGACTGTAATTCTTTGTGGAAGTACAGTGCCTCATCTTTCTCCCTTGGAGTGTCCCCGTGGGTACACATTGCCAGGCTTTGGGTTCAAAGTGCAATGTGTAATCACTACACCCTCAGGGTTCTGTCAGTATAAGTTAATTAAATGTTTGACCAGTATGGCCTAAGAAGTATATTCTGAATAAGTAAAAATAGGTTCCCCATCCTTGGTTTATAGTATTAACTTGATTTTCACAGGACTGATTGACTCCAGCAGCTGACTTCAATGAATATTGCTCCTCATTCCATCACCTGAGAAAATTTAAACAGTAAAAATCCAACTTGGTATGGATGACATAAAGGGTTTCTAATTTGTTGATTACCTGTTCATGATAACACACAGTACTGAACTAATATATATGTACGAGGCATTGGTCGTACAGTGGTAGAACCTTCCCTGCTGGGCTTTCAAATCCAGATATGCATATGCTTGCAATGAAATGGCCTGACTCTATCTATAGCAGTTAATGACAGTCACAGCATGCCAGAGACCCTGGTTTGATTATTTGTTCATGAACCGACATGGACATTGCCATCTCTCATTGGAAGCTTGCACACTCCTGTGATGCTGAACAACCCCAGCCAAGCTTCAGACCAATGCAGACTAGAAGGAAAGACCTGGAAAGATACGTCCCACTATCAGCCAATGAAAACTCCAGGGATCTCAACAGTACAGTACCCAGCCAAGCATGAGGTTGGTGCAGGAGTCGGGAAGAATTTAGGATGAGCAGTCGGTCACCATGAATTTTAGGTGACTCAAGGGCAGCCACTACCAAATCAGTCTGATATATATTTTGTAAGATATAGGTAAGCACCCGAGAAGATAAAAAGAATATAAGTACACTGCAAAAAGTTCATGGGAAAATTTTATTGACTATCAATGCCATTTTCACCAACTCTTTGAAGCCCCTTGTATAAGGACAAGTTTTATCATTTTTCTTCAATATTCCCATGAGCCATCTATGATCCCTAGGGATTCGTTTTGAAAAGAGCTATGCATGTTCCCTTCTCATATAAAAATATGTGAGAGGGCTTGCCCCGGATGACCTTGGCCTAAAGAAGGATAGGAAGCTGCTGAAGGCAATTGCTGAGAGGTCATCATTCATCTCGTTGCCTGGGTCCCCACAGAAGATCTGGAATTCATCGGCATCCCAACTCCAACAGGCTGGGGGTTCTCCCATGCGGATGCAGCACTTCAGCTTCTCTGGCTAACCTTTCTTCTTGTCTTCACCCAGGGACTCGGGGACCTCAAAAGCCATGAGGCCAGGGTGAGGGGACCTTGTACACAGGGACAGGAACTCAGGAATGCGTAGTGAGAGCTTTGGCCACAGACTGCATCTAGGGGCAGAGGCAGGGGCTCGGGCTCGGGCTCAGGCAACAGCATGGCTAGGGCCAGGCTGGGTCCAAGTACCACAGTTACAGTTGGGGTGCCCCCCCTGCCTCCTCCAACCTGGCCACGACAACCACCGCTTCTTCCTTCCCTTTCAGGCCCAGGGCCAGGGCCAGGGCCAGGTCCAGCTCTCAGGAGGTTGCTGACTCTCCCAGGGGAGAACTGATATTTTCCAGGGAGCCCAGGAGGCGGTGGGGTCGGAGGAGCCTGGGACCTGAACCATTGGTGATAGCATCATGGGTGGTTCAGAGGTCCTGGGCAGAGGGAGGCCCACAAGGGCCTGGTGAGGTAGCCGGAGGGTCATGGGTCAGGGCTGCCTGCTGCAGAAGAGACAATAGAATCTGCCCTTTGCAGCACATGGGGGATGAAGGCTGGCTGCAGGATTGGGGCCCTCTGGCTTGAGCAGCAGTTTGACACCTTTCTTCCACTTAGGTTCCTGCTAGCAGTACTTCGACCTAAAGTGCTTAGGAGCAGTAGTAGCGTCGTATTGGGAAGGCACAAGCATCTCAGCTCCAAATCTGGATGTGATTGGAGCAAAATAGTCTAATAAGGAAAACAAGGTCTGACATTGAACTACCAAAGTCTTGCTTACATTTCACAGCAAGGGTTTAGGTAAATAGATTTGCTGATGAAGTACTAGAAAAAATTAATGATGCAAAAAATCTAGTGCCTAGTGCATTTTAGATCTAAAGCTGCTTTTATGATGGTTCTGCCCAGAATACTAAGGATGGAAAAACAAGCAGGAGCTACAGGAACCTTACAGATTGTGGGTCCAGGGGTGATAATTGAGCAGTTTCACTACAGGTTCGTGATTTTACTTTCTACCCTGTTATCTATAGATGATTAGGTGAACTGCTATGACTCCTGAATTAGGTGGGTCCTTCATCCTTGTCATAGCTGTTGTGAGGGAATACATAGTGGAAAACAACCATTTAAACAACAGTCAGAAAGTGCCTAATACTTTGGAAAGGAGCCACAAACCAAGGAAAAATACAGTATCCTCAGTCTCCTATAGAAATAAAGTCAACTAATACAGGATAAATTGAGTCATTCTTAGGTTTTTCTTCTCATTACATGCATTACATTACATTTCTTCTATTACATGCAAGAAGCCACACACTCTTCTGAAGGACAGAAAGTTAAAGCAATAATTGATACCAGAAAGAATTAGCTAGGTGATTTCCTGAAAAAATTGTTTTCATTATTTCTTCTTCCTCTTAATATGTTCAAATGAAATGCAAACTTTTGAACCTGAAACCAGAGGCCACTACTATGCATCATGCATTCTTCTTGACTTTCAGCAGATGCAAACATCAAATTTAAAGAAATATAAAATGGCTGGACAATGACTCAAATCTGATGCCCTCTAGGACAAGAATTTCAGAAGGAGATTGGATAATTTTAAAACATATGTAAATTTTATGATTTTATTTGCATGTAAATTGAATCTCTAGTTATAAGTTTACTGTATAAAACAATTTAGAGCTTTAATTATAAATTATATTTCAATTTTGAAGTAATTCAAAATTCATATATCATACAATATTTGAAACTACTCAATCAATTTCAGAGCATTTTCTTTTTGGGCATTTAGTTGTTAGTTCTCCTTTACCCGCAACTTGCATCATCGTTCTCAGTATTTATTAATCCAGTTACTGACTCTATAGATTTATGTGGCCTGGGCTTTATATACTGAAAATCATAGAAAACACAAACAAACACAAACAATAGCAAAATAAAACAGAAAGGCAAAATCAGAAGGAAAGTTGAAAATATTTCAAACTGAAGCAACTTTGAAGTGGGTCAAAGGAAGAACAAATAATATGTTACATTTTTAATGTAACTACACCTACCATATCCAGATTTACAATGCTCTCTGTCCGATATGAAGGCTATTCACATTCCTGGACTGTGGTCAGAGGGGATTCATGGGATTCATATGGGGGCCATGCAAGTAGTTTGGGGCGTCCACTGTTATCCAGAGCCTTCTGCAAACCTGGTGCAACTCTGATACCATTCCCTCCTACAGAGTTGGATTTTACTATTTACTGTCCTTGAATCACACAGGTTTATGTGCTTCTTCCATGTGGATTTAGTTGACACCTCACTGAGCTGACTGCATTTTTAAAACCAAGACTTGAAGACCCCAGACTCCTTTTTAATTTTTTCTGATAGTCTTCTTTCTTCACCATCCTTTGCTATAGCACCCATAACTTCAGTGATTTCTTCACAAGGTCAAGTATCAAGCAGGGTCACATCATAAAAACTACATGTCCCTTGACTGGCTTCTCGGCTCCTTGCAGCTCCTCTGCGAGGTGATGTCGCTTCACCTATTAATGGGTTTTGGGTGCCCACTCAGTACTCCCCTTCATTTTTAATGATACAATTTTTAGTTCTTTGATGCCTGACACCGGAACCCTTCGAAACCTCATAGTCACACAGGCTGGTGTGCTTCTTCCATATGGGCTTTGTTGCTTCTGAAATAGGTGGCTGCTTGTTTACTTTAAAGCATTTAAGACCCCAGACATTATATCTTTTGATAGCCGGGCACCATCCACTTTCTTCACCATCTTTGCTTATGCACACAATTGTTGTCAGTGATTATGTTGGTAAGGTGAGCATCATGGAATGTCAATTTAATAGAACAAAGTGTTCTTGCATTGAGGAAGCACTTGAGTGGAGGTTCAATGCCCATCTGCTGTCCTAATACTAACCCTATAAGTACATGCACATTGCTTGATTTCCCCATCATCTTATATAAATATATTCACCTATGTAAATGCCTGTATTTAGACCTCTATAAATGCCCTTTACTGTCTAGTTCTTTTCTCTATTTCCTTTTATTATCCTCTTATCCCACTATCATGCTCAGCCTCTCTTGGGGTTTCAGTATTTTCGCTCTGATACATTACTCTTGATCAATCCCTATTGGGTTTCTTACACCTATCTTGTCACTGATTTTGTATCTCTTGTTTTTCCTTTGTTCCTGGGCTAGTCAACACCACTGTCTTTCCCCCTCCTTCCTATCTCCCATGTTCTCTACCTCACCCGACCCCTGGAATCTTCAGTCTTGTCATTTTCACTTCCAGAGTGTTCATCCTGCCTATCTTATCTAGATAGACCTGCAGAGACAACAATATGTACAAAAAAATCAGGCATCCTAAGATGAATCAACCAAAGAAACTAAAACAATGATAACAACAAAGAAACTCCAATGTCATATATACATATTATATATGTATGTATGTAAAAAAAAAAAAACAAAATAAAAACCTGCAAATAGTTCAGGGTCTGTTCGTTGACCTCCAGGAATGAATCCCAGTTGAGTCGGATGGGGTTCCACACCCTAGCCCCAAAGTATACCCTTGGCACTCCATCTGGAACCCCATGCTCTGTTGCACACCCTTAGTGTTTTGCCACGATATGGTTGGGTCAGACAGGGTATACTCCTCATACCACTTCTCCATACTTGTCCCCACAGGGCCTTGGGTCAGTGAGGGAAGCCATATTTCATAGTGGAGCCAGCCATATTATCCTCTCTGTACATTGGCTGTTTTGAGTAGGAATATTATCCTGAAGTCTCGGTTGGCCAGGATGTGCTCCATTCTCTCTTCTTCTCCCTTCTTTTTTTCTCATGTGCTCTGGTCAGGCATAATTGCTCCCCAAGCTGCAGCTTCTGTGTTGCCCTCTGAAGCACACCCTCCTGAGTGGGAGAGGTGGCTGTTCCTGTATTTGAGATTGGGGTTGGGCATCCAGGCCCATTCACTGGTTCCCCACTCCATGCTGTCACATTGCATTCACATCCTGAAGCACCAGATTTAAGTTGATCGCTCTTTCCCTGTGGAGATGTAAACAATACGTTCCTTTTGGGTGGGTTAGTACCCCATTCCCCCTCTATACATCAACAATGTATGCAACAATGAGGTATACAACTTTCCCCTAGTTCTCAAATGCTTTCTTCCACCCACTATCATGATCCCAATTCTACCTTAAAAATTCAGCTGGACCAGGTGTGTTAGACAGGGTTCTCTAGAGAAACAAAACCAGGACACTAGTAAATCTCTTTATAGATTTATATAGATAGAAGGATATATATGATAAGAAATGAACTAGTTATAGTTAACTAACCTATAAAGCAGTATAAATGCTTGGTGCAACTCACTTGCATAAGACAGCTAGTACACTGGCAGTCCTTGGAGACTTGGGGACCACCAAGTAGTCATCTGTGGAGCAATTCAGGCTATCCCGCCACAAGCAGCAAACAACAAAGCAGGTCACCGACAGTCAGCCAGATGACAGAGTCCAACAGTCCCCAGCTCAATGGTTATATATTCCAGGACCATGGCAATGCAGAGCTTCAAAGAACCTCAAGTCACAGCAACACAGTCCACTGATTAGGTCTCCCATGGGTAGTGTCGCTTGGAGATCGAGGCACAGGATGAACAAGGTAGCGGCTGGTCTGAAGATCTAAGGGCAAGAGAGGGCAAGGGTGGAGCTCGCCAAACCATTTCTATCTCCAGCCTTCAATTGATCTTACATGTGTTCATTGGCCATGTTGTCACAGTAGACCTACCTATCTTCTCTGGCCATGTTGGCACAACAAGCTTACCTATTACACCAGGAGATGTACACTGGATCCAGAAGCATGGGGAATTCAGGACAAATGATCCCCGCAGGACCAGTGGTGGGTATGGTGATAGGAGGGTGGAGAGAGAGTGAAGTGGAAGGGGAGGAACCAATTACAGGGATCTACATATGACCTCTCTGGAGTACGGACAGTAGGAAAATGGGTGAAGGGACACATAGGGCAGAGTGTTATATGAAAAAGTAATAACAAGTAAACTATTAAGGGTTCGTGGGGGAAGTGGGAAGGAAGGGGAAAAATGGGGAACTATTAATGGAAACCTAAGTGGAGGGAGGATGTTTCAGTGGTGATGATGGCAACAGGTGTGCAAATGTGTTATGAATACAATTGACATATGTGTTGCTCATACTGGGAAATATATGAGCCCCCAATAAAATGATTTGTTTTTTAAAACTAGTAAAAACTTCATGAATAAGCAATGTGAATTTCTTGCCTTAAAAAAAAGAAAACAATTTATAAGTTATCAAGGGGCCACACAGATGGGAGGAGTGAGGAGGAAAAAGAGAGGAGTTGATCCCAAGGTCTCAAATCGAAAGTAAATGTTTAGAAAATAATGGTTGCAACATAAGTACAAATATTCTTGATATAATTGATGTATGAATTGTTACAAGAGCTGTAAAAGTCCCTAATAAAATGATCTTTTAATAATGAAAGCACTAAAAGTTCTAAAATTAGGGTTT
This sequence comes from Nesogale talazaci, assembly GCA_004026705.1. NCBI lineage: Eukaryota > Metazoa > Chordata > Mammalia > Afrosoricida > Tenrecidae > Nesogale > Nesogale talazaci. The sequence continues at coordinate 41,689 of PVJH01009422.1, forward strand.
ACACTTATTTCAGATATTTCTATATCTATGGGTTATATATGTCTCTGGTTCACTTTAGAGACATAATTACTGTTTTTATGATAGAGAATATTATAAATCATTCCCCTAGTGCAAAGGTGATTCTATTGAAAGTGCCATTCAATTAACCATTGTTAATTTAAAACGATGTTGAGAAAGGGAAATTATACATGTATAGGTAGGCTTTTAAGATGGCAATACAGCAACTATTGGTTTGTACAGATTAAATGATTAAGTGACGAGACATAATTTACAGGAAGAAAAGGGGTTGCTCATATGACAAATTTTTCAATAACATTCATTCAAAGAAGCAGAGCCATGGCTGCTAGACTAATGACAATACATGTCATAAGAAAAACTGTGAGCATTAAAATAATAAATGTACTATTGTACATTTTATTGTAATGTATTAAAATAATCTTTAAAACAGCAAGTATCTGATACTCCTGAGCCACTATTCACCGGACCCTATGCTAGACTGAATTGTCTACAGAAACCCACCAGGTATGCGCATCTATGTACAAGAAAGGGCTTTATAATAAGAAGCAATTTTGCATCAAGAAGGCAGTCCATCCAGTGCAGTTCAACTAGTCCATAGGTCTAATTTTAGCTGGGGTCCCCTTCAGACACACATTGCTGCAGGCTGATGATGCCAAAACATGAGGTGGGAAGAGGGAGATCACAGGCCAGGGATTGCAGAATCACAGTGGTCCAAGTTCAGGTGCCAATGGCCCAGAGTGTTTACCCCTAGAGACTGACACCAAGACCCAGTGAGGTCCCAGCCAGGAGGAAGGGAACACAGCAGAGAGAGCATGAGAGGGTGAAATGCCCAGTTTCTTCCTTATCAAATGGCCACATCCCTAAGGAAATGTCAGCAGGCTTACAGGTTGATAGAATCGTCTCAATAAATCTAAAGTGGTATGATTGAGTCAATTCAGAATCACATCCACCCCACAGGAAAGGGACGTTTCTGAGACTGTCACTCTCGCTGGGAATAGAAAGTCCCATCTTTCTTCTGCATAGCATCAGGTAGTTTCAAACTGCTGCCTTGCAATTCACGACCCAATGCATAACTACCCTGTCACCAGAGCCCCTAGGTGTGTCTAGATGACCTACTAGCTAAGCACCGCAAGCACCATCAAAGCAAGCGATCTGAACCAAAGCCCAACAGTCACCAACTCCATAAGTTTGGGTAGCAGTCATCTGCTTCTTCTCACACTTTCAGTCTCAAGTCTAAGGAAGTCCATCAGTTCCTTAAATCTTTTACACCGAGTTTAAAGTATAGTCCTGATCATGTAGTGGGGTTTCTACATCGAATCCTTCTGGTGTGGCCCATGAAGGATGTTGTGAGACTCAAAAGGTCAGGAACTTAGGCAGTGCCCAGACTCTTGCTATTGCATACTCTGTCTGCTTCAGTGAACATGAGAGAGCATGTATCTGTTCTTAGTCTGTCTCTTGTGTCTGGGCTATATGCCCAGCAAAGGTACTACTGGGTTGAATGCTATTTCTACTCCCAGTTGTTTTAAGTTTCGTCATATCACTTTGCACGATGGTTGTACTTATTTACAAACCCATCAGCAGTTTATAAACTGTCGTTCTCTCTGCACCTTCTACAGCAGTGGTTCTCAACCTGTAGGTCGCAATCCCTTTGGAGGTAGAACGACCCTTTCACAGGGGTCACCTGATTCATAACAGTAGCAAAATTACAGTCGTGAAGTAGCAATGGAAATAATTTTATGGTTGGGGTTCATCACAAGACAACCAGTACTTGCTGTTCTCTGTTACTGAATTGAGCTATGATTGTATGTGTAAGGTGATATGTTCTCATCGTTTTGATGTGCATCTCCCTGATGGCTAGTTACCCAGATTATTTCCCATGTTGGGAACGCACTCAAATGTCATCCCTCATAAGTTGTCTATGATGTTGGATTCTATTGGCAGGATTCTGTTGAGGATTTTTGCATCTCTGTTTATGTAGTGTAGTGGCTTGTAGTTTTCTGTCTTTGTGAGATCTTTGTTTTGGGTATGGATTATGCTGGTTTAAAGGATGAGTTTAGGAGTTGAGAGTGTGCTGTCCCTTTATATAATCTATAATCATCTGTGTGATAGCTATTTTGAAATAATTGTTTCATAAATACTTAGTAGAATTCTCCTATGAAGCAACCTAGTCCTGGATTTCTTTTGGTTTGCAGTTTCTTGATGACCTTTTCTATTTCTTCTTTTTTTTATGGATCTGTTCAGGCTATCTACCGCTATCTGTGTTAATTTGCCTAGGTGTTGTATTTCTAGGTATTTTTCATTTATTCTAGGTCACCAAACTTGTTGGGAAGCAGTGTTTCATAGTAATGTGTTATTATTCTTCCTATTTTATTTGGCTCTGTTATGATATTACCCTTTTCATCTCTTATTCTAGATATTTGCACTCTTTCTTTTTCTTTGTTAAACTTGCCAGTGGTTTGCCACTTGTGTTCATCATTTTGAAAACAGCTCGTCCTGTTCATTTTTCCCCATTGATTTTGTTTTCCAGTTCATTTATTTCTCCTTTAGTTGTTGGAAGGTTTACGCTGTTTCCCTCATTCTAATTGTTGGAGGTTTTGTACAAAGGTGTTGGTTTTAGTTTTCTCTTTTTTTTTCCTTCTCTGTATTCATTGCAACAAATAGCTGTTTTTGCTGTGTCTCAAAGGTTTTGGGTTGAAGAAATTTCACAATTGCATCTCTTATATGGTCTACCTAACCCAGTAATTTTAAATTAGGATGTTGTTCAGTTTATATTTATTATGTTCTTTCTTTGGTTGATTTTTAGTTTTGTTGTAGGGTTGTAGTATGAGAAAATGGTTTGCAGGATCTCAGTGTGTTTTTTTTTTAATTTGTTGAGGTTTGCTTTGTAGACTAACATGTGATCGATTATTGAGTATGTACTGTGTTTGCTGGAGAAGAATGCACTATTTGGGGTGGAGTGCTCTGTATTTGTGTAGGAGATAGTGGTGTTTAACTCTTCTGATTCTTTGCTATGTTTCTTTCCTGATGATCTGTCTTTCCTTGAGAATAGTATGTTGAAGTCTCCCACTACTATTGCTAGTTGCTTATTTCTGTTTTTAACTCTATGAAAATTTTATTGATGTATTCTGAGGTCTTTCATTGGGTTCATGTATGTTTATTAAGGTTATGTGTTCCTAGATTATTATCCCTTTAATAATTATGTAATGTCTATTATAGCTACTCATTGTTTATTCACCCTGTAATCTATTTTACCAAAGATTAACATTGCCATTCCTGTTTCTAGAGGGTTTTCATTAGGTTGGTAAATATTTTTTCCATTTTTTCATTTTTAATTTACTTCTGTCTCTGAGTTAAAGGTGTCTCTTGAAGGCAGTATACAGGTGGGGCTTGTTTTCTCATCCAGGCTGCTAATCTCTATCTTGTGATTGTTGCATTTAAGCCGTTGACATTCCGTGTCATTATTTATATATGAGGGTTTGTTGATGTGTTTCTATTTAGTTTTCCTGCCATACCCATTTTTGTGGTTTTACTGATGTCCTTGTTCCTCCGTGATAACTGGGTTGCTGTTATTATATTGGTTTTCTGGGTGGTGATGTGAGGTATGATGCTCTCAGGTTCGTTTGAAGTTGTTGGTTCTTTAGCCATAGTGATTCAGTCAATGTTTCTCTTGTAATGCTGGGGGCGGGGGGTGTTTTTGTTGTTTTTAAACTAATTCCTTAGGTGCTCCATGTCTGGAAATACCTGTATTCCTCTCTCATTTCTGAGGTACAATTTTACTGGATTCAGAAAAGTGTGTGGGTGGAGGTGTGAGGTAGAAAAGAAGGAAGGAAAAAGTATGAGAGTGGTGGTGAAAAAGGTAGCTTGAGCACTTAGAAAGTCTGCACCAAGCTGTCCAAGCGGTCTGTCATCCATGCAGGACCCCAAAAGGTAAACGAGAGCAGAAGTTTGGGTAAAAAATATCAGCTGTGGGGAGTAGGAGCAGCGAGGCTGACAAAGCAACTCTCCCTGCTGTCAGATAGCCCTGGCAGCAGGCAGAGCTGCTCTCCTTGTTAAGAAACCTTTTACTTTTTAGTTGATTTTTCACTCACAGCCTCCTAGTGGAGCCTCTCTGTAGTTGTTGAGGAGATCTTTCCGTGCTTGTAATCTGCCAGCCAAATTCCTCTTTATCCTTGGATTGCATTTTTTTGAGTCATATAAAAAACAGAACTCGAAACATATTTAAAGAAATTAATGTCTACTAAGTCAGAGAATGGTCTTTACCTCCAATGAAAAGAGGTTTTACCATTTTTACTTGAATGCTTGTAGAGAGCATCTCTGCAGTGCGATCCAAACACATCTAGAGGAGTCGCGTAAAAGAGTATGCTTGACATTAAACCACCATATCCTTCATTCTGACAAGTGAGGAAACATTTTGCTTGCTTTTTTCCTCTTCTGCCAATAGTAATGAGTGTGCAGTGAAAGTTGAAGTACAGGATGATTCTGAAAGATTTTTTTTCTAAATGTAACTTATAATAGACTGAGTAAATATTTGTATCAACTGTCTCAAAGGGTGCTTTTCTGTTGCCCAGTATGTGATAAGAGTTCAATTCTAACAGACCTCTTGAGTGCACTTATGGAATTCAGTGTGGTAACACAAATGAGCCACTGATATTTTGATGCATTTGTGTTTTTATTACATGTGAAGTATGAAGAATATAGCATAGACGTAAATATTAGATGAAAAAGATCATTAATATATAAAAAAGACATGTTTGAGATTTTTCTTAGGAATTTGTGGTGTATATTTGAATCGATAGTGGTCAAAAGAGAAGCACTCAAAATGAGATACACTGGTGACATTAAAAGTGTAACAACCCATTACATCTTTTAAACATTGTTTTTGTTGTTTTGGGATCGGATTGAAAATAGATTCATTTAAAATTGATTTTTAAACTTTTTTTTTTTTCATAAATCTTCAAAAAGATTAAGCATTTTAAATCTTGAGTGGCCTGGGGGAAATTGAGGTTGATCAAATACTCTGAGGGTGATGAAAAAGAAGGAGTAAGGGTCCACATTTTAGGGCAAAAGAATCACAAAATATAGTCAAGTTAAAAAAGCAAAGGATTTCAGAAGCCAAGCTCGGGAACTAGATCTGCCGGCTGTGGAGTGACAGACTCTGTGAAGGTTTCCCATGTACCCTGCTGTGGGCAAAGGCAGGAACTCAGGAGGCCTTTTCAAATGTTGCTGGGATTTCTGCTTTCCTCTTTTTTATGACATTAGCGCCTCGGTAAGGTGTACTCTCAGAATTGCCTCTCATTTAGCTGACCCAAACCTGGTGTCCAGCCATATTTCCAAAGACACATGATGCATACGCTCTTGGCTAGCCACGCAGAATTAGTCACCATCCTTTGAGCCACCTGGGCTCTGTCAATTGTCTGCATCAGTTCTCTCTCTCTCTCTCTCTCTCTCTCTCTCTCTAAGTGCCCTCCCACTTGACCCCACCCCCATGCCATTATCATCTTGTCCAGGACACCATCTCGGAAGTTCCAGACAGATTTGGTGCGTTCCTCCTTTTTAATTGGAAGTTAATACATAGATCCCATTATGCCATAGTTCAAGCACACCAAGCAGGATTGTACAGTGCTACCACAATAAGTTGCAAGCATTCTTTTGTTTTCTGGACTCCTTGACACTGTCTCCCTTTTACACACACACACCCACCCCCACCCCTTATTCTACTTGCTGTCCCTCTAGGTTCATCAATCCTGGATTTCATCTATTAAACCACAGAAAAAAACATACCAACTGACCAAGTTTTACCCATTCAGGTCAGGTTGATCCCTTTGATCATGAGTCAACCTTCCTTGCTAGACATCCTTCGTTGCTTTGTCATTTTGTGTATAGAGTCTGGCACCATGATCTGTTTCTCCAAGACTGACTGAATCAACGCCGCAATGAGAGTGTTTGAAATAAATAGTTCAAAAAAATATTCACAGGTGTTTGTATTATGTAGAAGGGGTTTTCAGTGCACATTATAAAAGGCCTGTACAGGCTGAGCCCCGGTGGCATAGTGGTTGTGCGTAGGACTGTGGCCCACTGGATTGGTGATTCAAATCCAACAGCAGCTCTCCAGGAGCAAGGCTGGGCCTCCTATTCCCACCACCAGAGGGCAGTGATGCCAAAAACAAAAAACAAAACAAAACAAAAAATAAAAGGCCTATATATTTTAGTTTTCTAACTTCACTGCTAGGACTAAAATACCCATGCAAATTTGTCCTCTGGAAAAGTAGGCTCAATTATAGTGACAGCCGTAAGGGTGGAAAAGGACTGGGTTGTGTCTTGCTGTATTGACCAGGGTCATTGTGGGTTCGAATGCACTGGACAGCACTTCATAGTAGCAACGGCAGCCTCAAGAGAGTCACACAGACTGGGCTGGTGGCTGAGCTCTGAAATCCTCGTTTGGTTTTATCCCGTTTACTTATTACCATCTGTTAAATGAGACCTTGGCTATGTCGAAGATAATGAATATTCACTAATGTGTATAGTGGATTGATTTGTGAAGGACTTTCAACAAATGATCCATTTTTATTTCAGAAACTAGCCTGTATCCCAGCTGTGTGCTCTCTTAAGACCACCCTGGACTACAGTTAGTGAAGCAGTTAGCACAATGACCATAGATTCACTTCTTCTGTTTCTCCAGCATTTAATTCAGGGATGTGGACATTTTGGGGGCCCAATTTTTAGTTTGAATATTTATAACATTATTCTCAGGCCAAAAAAGTATCAACTCCACAATGTTGCTTCTTTCGTTGATCTAACATTTAGTGAATCCACCCCTCCCGTGCTGGTAAGGCACCCTAGTGGTGTAGCTTCTCTGCAGGAGAAAGACAGAACTTGCTATACTTGTGAACAGCAAGGATCAGTTCTGCCCTGCCTGAGGGTCAGTATGAGTTGGCATTGACTCAGTGGCAGTGAGGTTAAGATTTTTTGAGAATTCCGTGACTGGCACTGCTTCTCTTTGTTGAGAAGGCATGTGTTCTGAGCTGGTGCTGATGATTCTGAAGGTTTCAAGTGGTCTAATGTAGGTAATGTGAAATTTGAATAACAGAGTGAGCTCCAACCCCACACGGAATATTTTTCAAATCTATATATTTAGGGTGTGTGTGTTTTTTGCTTTTGGGGTTTTTTTTTTTGCAAAACAACCTAATCACCTTCAAAGAACTCTCCATTACACTTAATCTATTTGTCAAATCTGTGATTCCGTTGTGGGAAACACTTTCCAAACTTATCTGTTTGGAGAGCTGACAACACTTCCATCATTCTTTCTTCACCTCTTTTATGTTGTCAAATTGCTGTCCTTTCATGTCCCTCTTCATTCATTCGTGGAAACAAAAATAAATCTCATGGGATGAGAGAGGTGAATAAAGTGTGTAAGGCTAGAAAGGTGTCACCAAAAAAAAAAAAAAAAAAAAAAACGAGGTGTGAGCACAACTGCTTTTATGGGGGGAAATGCACTGTGACCAGAAAGAACTTTCTGAACACCATTGAGCACACTACCTCTGAATGAGTCGTTAGATGCTCACCTAGCGGTAGAAATCCATACCAAGAAATCTCCACCCAGCAGGGCTTTTTTATGTTCTTGGGGGATACCCATTCATATATACAGAACAGGGAAGCTGTGTGGGTTAAATGTCATAATGTATGTGAAGCTCTCAATTTATTGCTTACAGTATATGAAAACCTCTACAAATGTTTGTTAACATTCATATTGTCGTTTCTATTGTGGAAGGGCCTTCAGGAGGGGAAAATAGAAGAAAACATATGGATATTAGAAGAAATAAAAACCTAAAATGTTAGGAAGCCTGTTGACAAACCCGTGTTAGCTTTGTCTTACTCAACAAAGTCCTGGAAGCTGATTTTTGCAACATTGGAGCTTACACTGCCTGAGGGGAAGTTCCTTTGTTCAAACATACCAAGTTAACTGCCATGGAGTCAATTCTGACGTATAGCAATCCTATAGGGTAGGGAAGATCTGTCCCTCTGGGTTTCTAAGGCTGTGTATCTTTATGGGAAAAGAAAGTCTCACCTTCCTCCCACCGAGTTGCCGGTAGCTTTGAACTACTGACCTTGCAGATCACAGCCCAACACATTAGATAGTACACGATCAGGGTCCCTTACAGCACACTTTGTTTCTAGTAAAATAGGTTTTATGTACCTGGAGGAATACAGATCCCACTGAGAATCTGATAAATGCTAAGAATTTTTGGCCGGGCGTGTATGCACATACTTTGTCATTTACCTAATTGTGGTTTAGAAACTAAAGTGCCAAAAGGAAAAGAGGATCACTGACAGCACCAAAAATTCTTATTTTTATTAGATTCTCAGAGCGATCTATAATCCTCCAAATATATAATAACCAGTTTACCAGACCAGTGGTTTTTGAACTTTTTTGACTGAGACCCACAATGACACATAAGACAAAGGCTTTTACAAGCTTACAATAAGAAAAATATTAACTGTCCACTGAAGAAGTGGGCAAAAGACCTGGACAGAAGTTTCACAGGGGCAGAAATCCAAATGACCAATCAACATATGAGAAAATATCTGCAATCATTAGCCATAAGAGAAATGTAAGTTAAAACAACTATGAGATACCCCCTAATACCCTCAAAGATAGTCCAATTTAAAAATTCAGAAAGTAGCAAGTGTTGGAAGGGTTGTAGTGAGATAGGAACTCTCATCCATTGCTGGTGGAACTGTAGGCATGTCTAGCCACTATGGAAATTGTGCAAGATACTAAATGGCCTAGCCATCCCCCAAGTGTTCATATACCCACAAGAGGCAAGAAACAAACCCTGGGCAGACATCTGTGCTCCAGTGCTCATCGCAGCACAGTTCACAATTGCAAAGAATTAGAAACAACTCAAATTTTCATCAAAAGATGAACAAATCAAAAAACTGTGGTTCATACATACAATAGAGTACTATGAATCCCTAAAAAGAAGTAATGAACACATGAAGCACATTGCTGCATTGGAAGAACTGGTAGAAATCAGGCTAAGTGAAGTAAGCTAAGCACAAAAGGACAAGTACAAGCACAAAAAGAGGTAAGCTTTAAACAAAATGGAGAAAAGGGGAAAAGCTACTCTATACATACACTCTGAGAGTGAGGTCTAGGTACTATGGCAAGGGTCAAATCCAATCCAGGAATACATATGACAGCCAGCTAAGTAGGAGATGGAGAAAAAGAGAGGGGGAAAAAAGACCTGGGTAGTGGGAAAGCAGGGAACTAACCTATCCAAAGAGAGGGTGTTTTTATCTCCTGGGTGTCTTGCCTCCTGGTTCTTTCGTCTACTTCTTTTTACTTCCCTCTTGTCTCACCGACATGTTCAGCCTTCATTTGGGTTTATTAATGCCTTGATGCTTTATTTTCCTTGATTAAGCCACTTACCCTTCTCTCCATTGATTTTAGTTCTCTAGTTCCTTGTCCCTGGGCGGCCCCAGCCCTTACACCCATCCTTCCTGCATCCCGAGGAAGAGAGAGACCAGGCTTCAAGGTGATGTGGCAAGATTTGAATACAACATACTGGCATGTACCAGGGAACTGAAAGAGACTCCAATCTCAATTAGGTGGACACCCCCCAAAAGAATGCACCTCAGAGGACAGCACTGGAGCTGTTGCCTGGGGAGAGGAGCATGTCTGATTAGGCACATGGGAGAAATGAGGAGGAATGGAGAGAGAGGGGAACACATCCTGACCCACCAAACCCCAAGGACAGTATTCCTGCTCAGAGCAGACAACGTACAGAGAGGCTCGTAGGGCCGTCCCAACCACCAGACACGATGTCCCTCACTAAACCATAGTGTTGTGGGGGACAACCTTGGAGACACAGTGCAGGAATTGTGCTCAATAGGAGCCTGTCACACTGGGGTGAAGCACTAAGGGAATGCAGCAGAGCAGTCAGGAGCAGAGTGAGGAAATCTTAGAGGAATACCAAAAATAAACTTTGGAGACAGACTAGGGCACCCGACCAGACTCAACTGGAAAACACTTATAAGACCAACAAATAAACCTTGAATTATTTATAAGTTTTTTCATGCTTGTCAGTGGCTTTCATTTTGTTGTTGTTATTTTGTTTTGGGGGTTGTTTTTTCTTTTTGGTTGTTGTTGTTTTGACTTCTTTTGTTGTTTTGTTTGGAATATACAATTTGGAGATGAAAAAAATGGGACCCATGGTTCTGAGGGTGGATACGGGAGAAGGGATGGAGTAGGGATGGGTGTAAGGGAAGGGGCAGCCCAGAGACAAGGAACGAGTGAACTGAGATCAATGGAGAGAAGGATATGGGCTGCCTAATGTGGCTTAATCAAGGGCAACAAAGCAGCAAGGAATTAAAAACCCAAATGAAAGCTGAACATGTTGGTGAGACAAGAGGGAAGTAAAAAGAAATAGAGGAAAGAACCAGGAGGCAAAGATCATTTATAGAGGTCTAAATAGAGGCACGTACATATGCAAATTTATTTACATATGATGATGGGGCAAAGATCTATGTACTTATATCTATATGTTAAGAATTAAGGTTGCAGGCTGAGCCTCAGTGGCGTAGTGGTTGTGCGCAGGACTGTGGCCCACTGGCATGGAGGTTCAATTCCAGCTCACAAGAGCAAAGGCTAGGCCTCCTACTCCCACCACCAGAGAGCAGTGATGCCTAAAAAAAAAAAGAATTAAGGTTGCAGATGGGCCTCAACTCAAGTACTCCCTCAACACAAGAACATTTGTTCTAATAATATGGCATTTCTTGATGTTCCCTTCTTGACATGATTGCTAAAGACAAAATGGGTGCATAAGCAAATGTGGTTAAGAAAATTGATGGTATTCAGCTAACAAATGATATAGCATTTGGGGTCTTAAAGGTTTGAAGATAATCAAGCAGCCAATCTAACTGAGAAGCAAGAAAGCCCACATGGAAGAAGCACACCAGCCTGTGTGATCATGAGGTGTTGATGGGATCAAGTATCAGGCATCTAAGACCCTGAAAAAAATCATACTTAATGTGGAAGGGGGGGGGCAGGGAGAATGGAGTGCAGACCCAATGCCCTTCTGTAGACAATTGTACATCATCTCAAAGAAGGTCACAAGGAAGAAATGAGCCAGTCAGGGTGCTATATAGCACTGATGATACACAGAACTTTTCTCCAGTTCTTTAACACTTCCTTCCCCCCACTATCATGATCTCAGTTCTAACATACAAACCAGATTAGACCAGAACATGCACTGCACGCTGCTACATATAAGAACAACACAGGGAATTCAGGATAAATAAAACTCTCCCCCTCGGGCCAACAATGAGAATAAAGAGACTAGGATGAGGGGAGGGTGGGGAACAAAGGAGGAATCTCAAGGATCAACATACAACCCCCTCCTAGGGGAATGAACAACAGAAAAGTGGGTGAAGGACAACAGAGGGCAATGTAAAATATCAAAATAGTAATCTATAACTTATCCAGATTCATGAAGAAATGATAGATGGAAGAGAAAGTGGGAAAATGAGAAACTGATATCAAAGGCTCAAGTAGAAAGAAAATAATTTGAAAATGATGATGGCAGCTATGTGCAAATGTGCTTGACACAAAGAATGAATGTATGGGTTGTGCTGAGAGATGTAAGAACCTCTAGTAAAATTAGTTAATAAGAAAGAGAGAAATAATTAATTGCCAATCTTTTTTGGGGAGTCAAAAACAGACAGCTAAATATAAAATACATACAAGTGGTAGTGCTGTGTGTGAAGTGACAGACTGCTTGCTAAAAACAAGTAGAGGAGGCATTATGCTTGTGTAAAGTTTCAGTTACCATAAAGATTTAAAATATTGTAAACCTATAGTGCACAGGGCTCTCTGAGTCAGAATTGAGTCCATGGCAGTGAGTGGGTATTTTAAAACAGAAAAATTAATTTTATAAAGCAATACTTACTCAAACTCCAAAGGATATATGTACTCTGATATTTCCTGTTCTACCTTACTCTATTCTAATATATTGTTTTAAAAAGATCTGGTGATGAGTTGCAATTAAGAAATCTGCTGATAGGTAGCAGATTTTTTTTTAGTTTGTTTTGTTTTTGCAAATCACATCAGACAGTATTTTGGTTTTCAAGTCTACATTTAAGTTTCTAGAGAAATTCTTTTTATTGTCTTTTGATTGTTTTTATGCAAATGAATTTGAGGCTTTGATCTACACAAAACACAAACAATCTGATCATTTCAGAGTTTAATCAGAAATTATGTCAGTTTCATAAGTTCAGGCAAAACTATTCATTTGGAGGCATACCCTGTTGTCCATGCAATTGCTTCCTTCTTTGCAATGCTCTGCAATTCCTTATATAATTCTCTCATAGCTGCTATTATATATTGATTTAAATTATAGTTATCTTAGTGGCGTGCTCTCCTTTATTGAATTACAAATTCCTTTAATTCACAATGACTCTGTTCATCCACTATAACCCACTGTCCTCACATTCATTTAATTTTTAATAAACGTGAGCTTCATAGTGGGTGAACTAATTTAACTAAGTTTGAACTATAATAATTTGAAAGGAACCTATTAAGAATTCCTGCAGAGCAATCTAATGTCTTCGTTTCCTCCAAAAGTGCCCTGCATATGCAAAATAAAGGTCATCATCTGTGACCATAGGTCAAAAGAAGGAGAAACCATTTTACCTCAATGTTTTGTTTGTGAGGAGCCCCGCTGATTCCTTGCTGGATAGTTTATGAGGATCAATAAAGGCTTGGATTAATTACCATCCCTGCTGCCTGGGGTCATCACCCCTGAGGCCTTGGCAATCATTAATCCTCATAAATCACTTGAGCAGCTCTTGTTGGCACCAGAGCACCACTGCAAGGTCACTAAGGCAAGTCTCAAACATAGCATCTTTCTGATTTGGGGAAGTCAAGGAAATATTTGTCTGCTAAAATATTTTTTAAATCAATAAGTAGTTGATAATATTTTGAGAAGGTGGTTTGTAGGAGAGCTTCTACTCTTTCAAGCAAAATAGAAAATGTTGAATTTATAGGTACTCCCCTCAACCCAGGAAATATTCAAAGTGGCTTTCATTCATTAAAAAGAAGAAATGTGTTCTGTCGTCATTATAGCCTTCAGTAAGCTTTACAACTCAATCTAAGGAAGACCCAAACCCTCATGGACCAATAGTTAACAGCCTGATAAATGGTTGAAGGTGCCGAGGATATTTTTTACTTGAATCCACAAGCAATGCTCAAGGAATGAGCAGTTAAGAGATCAAAGGATATATTGCATTAGGTAAATCTGCTGCACAAGACTTTTTTTTAAAGTAGTAAAGAGCAAGGATGTTAATTTAAGGACTAAAATGCATCATTACACAAGCCAGTGTATTCTCTGTTGCATCCTACGCACGTGAAAGTTGAACAGTGCATACGTAAGACTGTAGCAGAACAGATCGTTTTGAATTGTGCAGCTGGAGAAAAATATCCAAAGTGCCATGGATCGCTAAAAGGACATCTGTCTCGGAAGAAGTAAGGCCAGAGTGCTCCTTGGAGACAAGGATGACAAGATTTCTTCTTATGTACTTTGTACATATTGTCAGGAGGGACCAGCCTCTGGAGAAGGACAGGGTGTTTGATAAAGGGGGAAGTGGCGAAAAAGAGGATGGTCCTTGATGAGATGGACAGGTGATGTGGCTGCATGCAAGGGCTCCCGCACAGGGAGAACTGTGAGACCGGTGCGGGACCGCACGGTCTTCCCTGCTGTTGTGCACAGGCTGCTGTGGGGCAGGGCTGACTCAGTGGTACCTAAGAATGACAACATAATTATGATTCCAACGCAGGCTCCTGCGAAAGGAAGAGATGGCCTAACCTCCTTCAGAGTAAGAGGTTAGGGGACACAATGAAGATTTACAGCATGAGAAATCCTATACAGAGTCATTTAAAAAAAAAAGTCATCATCCACCAGATAGCAGTGGGCTTGGGGGATTTGGAGTTACGTGAAGCAGAATTAATTCAGTGGTGGAGTCTGGTTTGGGCTCAGGGATTCAAAGCATTCTTCACAGGATGGATCACTGCTTAGTTGGGATTACTAAGGATGAGATTCAGGGAGCAATAACAAGAGAACCGGACTGATAGATCATTTGAAGTAAGGGGATGTTAAAACTATTTCTACAAAACCACAGACATATTTATAAATTTAAAATAGCAATTATTTCATAACATGTCCATCCTGTATAAACGTTTGAAGACAGTGTTTCCACCTTCTTAACTCTTTCCTAGCTGCCCTGGAATATGAACAAGCACTTTGCTTAGTGAGGGGGGAAATTCCTCCTGGCAACCTTGAGGGACGTTTATTGCGCATGCAGTCTTTGATTTCCTTGAAACTTCTTCCCAAGAAGCACCCAGGATCCTTTTATAGCCATTGAGAACTCTATCGAGATTCCCCATTTGGAGTGAAAAATGAAACAGCCAATGGGTCCTTGGGAACTGACCTCTCTACCTTGCATTTAACTGGCTCAGCAGATCCCCTTGGAAGATGCTACCTGCGTTGGACTGCTCTCTGTTTCATAGCACCCCAAAGCGACTACGATCAGTGAACACGTACCTGTAGACATTCACGGGCTGCAGAGACAAGTGTGCAATGCATTTCATTTTGTTGGGCTAAACTTGTGTATGAATGTGAAACGCAGGAGCAATACTTTTGGATTGAGTCTATATCTCATGATTTGTACTAACTTTATAATCAAAGATCCCCTCATAAAAATATGGCCTGCCTCTGTGTTTCTCAGTGCAAAAGACTTTGTGTTCAGTTTCATTAAGTTCCTGAGTTCCACACACTCCTTGCCTAGAGTTGACCCAGACTCAGGACCACATAGGGCAAAGTGTGAGAGTGAAAATGACCCTCAGGGCTGCCAGAGATGGGAACTTTTATGGAAGCAGAACATTTCATCTTTCTCCTTTGGATGGATGAGTGAGTTTGAACAAGAAACACTCACATGATTTCTTAAACTGTTCCTGAAATTTTGTGTATGTAAATACCTATGTAAGAAAAACAATAGAATCCTCACAATATCTCCGTAGCACATTTAAAGACATTTTAAAAAATAACCCATTCTTGTACAGCTGAAAATTTTTCCTTTCCTTTGTACTCCTAAGGATGTCACTTGATCTGCCACCCTGTGTTCTTTCTAATTTTTTTTATAGTTTAGCTGAGCACAGCATGTGTATTTTAAGCTGAGTAAAGCCGATTTCCGCTGAGACCAGCTTGGATATTTTGATCACAAGCTTCCTTGTGGTTCCTCCTCAAATGCAGACTATAGTATTGTTATCATCTGATTGACATTCCAAAGAAATTCATCTCTTCCCTTCAGCAGGATGAGCCTCTGAGCAGGATGCTGTAATGGTTGCATATTCTAGTCCCAATTTTTAACTCATTTTGCTAAGTAAAACCAGGCATTGTAATGCATGCCCTTCATGTGACAATGTGTTAAGCTCAATATAGTCAAAGACAGGCTTAGTCTTCCGTGATCCCTGAGAAGAGAGCATTAACTCCATGAAGCTTTTATCCATTCAACCCAACATGTCCAACACATAAATTTTGTTTCAAGAGGATTTGATGCATTCCATAGTTGATTTGATGGATATGTGGCCAAGTGTGGAATAGACTGAAGAGCAAGGGTTTGCAAGGTCTGTGGACCCTGATTGTGGGAAATGATGTACTGCTGTCCCCATAGAGAGCCAAACTGAAACTCAGTTTGCTTCATTCATGTCAATCCTCATGGGTTTTGGATAAGGGCAAAATGGTAGAAATGAGAACATGAAGTAATTAGATTTAGTAAAATCTCACTCAAATGGCCCGTGTCAATATTAAAATGCTGTGTACTATGGTAGATGATACTGGTTGCTGGCTCCCTTCCCCTTCACTTTCCTGTTTCTCTGTCCTTGTCTCCACTGGCCTTCACTTTTAGAATACTCTCCCTTCTCCATCTTTGGAATTATCTAGTTCACATCTCCCTGCTGATCCAATTCAAGACAACTTCCTCCATGAAGTCTTTATTATGAAGAGCTGTGCTTTCTTTGTTCTTGTAGTTTAAATTCTGGCTCAGAAGCATGGCATGAAAGCATTAGGTAGGTCTGAGATGTCAATCATCTTTAGAGTGTCTGTCTGATATGTTACCTAATTTCTCACAATTCACCTGTCTGTGATAATGATGAATAGCATTCTTCTGCCCATCTGCTCAGGGGAATGTGGATCCAAAATAGCTGGCTTATTTACTTCCTGACATTTATTTTCTCATGTTTAAACATATGGATTGTTATGGGTTCAGAGACTCTTCGCTGGCAAGAAATTAGATTGCGTGGCCCAGAATAATTCAAAAGGTGAGAAGCAAAGAAAGCCAAATGAAATTATAACCCAAATGATTTAACCTATCATTTTAGGAGAAGGCCATCTGAACCAGAGAGTGTAAGTCTTAGCTAAGTTTGCAGTGGCAAACAGGACATGTGGTATTATGTCAATGTTAAGATAAACATTTATAGGGATGACAATCAAGGTTGCACCTTTGTTCGGAGGTATAGGTTAGTTTTTCATTCTTTCTATACTAAGACTCATTTGACCTTCAGAAATTGCCCACTTTTCTCTCCCCTCATTCTCATCTTCTACTATAATCAGAATCTTTTAATTCATCAATTAAAATTACAGTGACCAATTGAATTTGACCCAAGCTGGTAGTAATGAAGACTATAACCATCTGACAGCTGTTGCATTGGCTATCAGAATTGGGATGATTGTTTCCATCCAGCTTCTAATTGAAATCTCTTTCTGTTATTATGCAGATTTGACTGAATAAACAGTTGTTGCATAAGTAATTTAGTATAAAGTTTTGTAAACATTTTTCTAATATTATCTGAGATATCGCTCTGAAGATCTTAAATGAGGGAGCTACTTACATATATTTTCTTTTTTTGTCAATAGCCTTAGCTATTTGTTTTGTTGCATTTGTCTTACCAAATAACCTGTTGACCATTGGCATTCATTTCCTCTTTGGGCCATGGCCTCAGGTGACTTCCTATGAACCATTTCTAAGCCACCTGTTTCCCTCTTTAGAAATGTGTGCCAGGAGGACATGACTAGGCATTAAGGATTAGGAAGGCCTCCTCCACCATGTATATCATTTTCTGAGTCTGTGTATTTTTTACTGGGGGTCCATAAGCTGATTCTATTTTGGGGGGAGGGGGGGATCACTGCCCTCTGGTGGTCACGGGAGCTACCCAGCCTTGCTGCTGCTGGAGTTGAACCAAGCCAGTGGGCTGCAGTCCCACACTCAACCACTACGTTCTGCCCTGCAGGTCCAATTTATGAAGGACCACTGCTTTAATATCTAGCTTTCCTTAGTTACCCTGCATTGTTGGTGGCTGTGGTCTTCATGGTGTTACAGAGTAGAAGTTCTCTACTGCATTTTCATGACTATGACCTTGCAGAAGCAGATCTCCAGGCCTGTCTTCTGAGACTCTGGGGATGGTCTAACTGCCAACTTTGCAGCTACCAGTCGATCACTTAATAATTTGTGCTAACTGGATCATGCATATGATAGTTCAGCTCTCCATTTAGGCTGTCTGCTCCTGTTAAATGGACCCCTTTGAATTATGCCATCAATCATCTCACCATTCATCACACTGCCATGGATTGAGTGGTGCTGTGATTCTGGAACTTAAGAAGGGATAGGTTGTCTGTCTACAGCTGAGATGTTAACAGGGAATATTGGAAGTGTCACAGACTGCCAGAAGTACCAACAAATTGGGCTGAGAAAAAAAAATACAATCAGGAAACTCCTTAGAAGTGAGGATGAAGAGAATTTATCTCATATATTTTGTGTATATATTGAGAAGAGGCCAGTCCCTGGAAAAGGACAATATAACTCATAATGTAGATGATCGTCAAAAAGTAGAAAGACCTTTGTTGAACCGGATTGATAGAATGGCTACATCAAGGGACTCAAATGCAACAACTATGAAGATGCCATAAATCTGGCAATGTTTCATTGTGTTGTACATATACTATGAGTTGGAATGAACTTGATGATAATTACTAACAACATATGAGTTGTATATAATGTTATTGTTCATCCAGGAAGACTCCATAAAGCGGTCATTATTTAATCTTACAGATTAGTTTGTAGCCTGGGACAAATGAGCATGCTTTAGAAAAGATGTGAAATTAAGACAGATTTTAGATCCATCAGAAAAGTGAATATCAGAATCCATTGTTAGAAACCTGAAATTCCCAGAAAATAGCTTTGGAGAAGATGAATTTATTAATATTTCATAAATGGTAGCAAAATAATTAATTTCGGCAACTTCTCAATGTCCCATATTGCCAAGTGACTGCACAAAGAGCTCTGGGGACAGCGATATCAGAAAGGCACAATGCGGAAGCGTGACTCTGGGGGATGAAGGGCAAAACAGCAGGATCCAATGACCTTAGAAAGAAAAAGGTGACAATAAATCTCTGAGTAAATCAAGTCTAAAATGAAAATTCCGCTTCCGAAACAGAAGTGTCTTCTTACACTTGACTCAGCTGCCAAAATATACAGGCAGTCACGGCAAGAAAGTAAATACTTGAAGAAACAGATCAAAGTGATAATTAGCATCGGCTCAGAGTATTTCTTTTCTGGTTGTTTTCAAAAAGCAAATGACCTCTGTGTGTTTTTGTATGAAGGAGCTTTGTCCTAAAAAGTATGGTAGGATTTATTGCTGAAGCGCTAAAACACAGCAGCATATTTAGCCACTAATTAATTGTAAAGAGCTATCTGAAAATTGATTCTATTCTTAAAGGGGATGGAATAGAGAGAGAGGTCTGCTTGTCTGAGAACCTACATAATACAAGTACTTTAAGTTATTCTACTTCTTGTGAATGTGGATTTTTTAAAACAATGAATGGTATAGTTATCTATTTCATTTTGGTAACTCATTAATTTGTCTCCCATATCATTCTGGTTTCTCAAAACGATTGGCCATCCTTACAATGGAGTTTAAAAAAGGTGTGTTCTGAAATAGTCTTTTCCTTGTATCACTTAAAAATCCCTTGCAGTCAGCTGGAGTTAATCTTTTGATAACTATGCTCTATAGTGGTTTACAGCAAAGTAACGTGAATATCAGACTGAATCTTGGCATGTGAAAACTTTTGTTTATTTGGGAAGCTAGACACTATTTACTTTGGTGGAATTTCTTGTGACAGCACTTCAGTTGGATATTTAAGTTGTGTTGTGTTGATATTACTTAAAAAAACACAATTTTCCTGAAATGCTCTTAGTTGTTCAACGATTCAAATATAATGTTGGTTTACCCAACATTTAAGCAGGACCCCATTGACGGAGGGGTGGGGACGGGGGGTGTTGATTAAAAATTTGGTTTATATGGAGCAACAAAAATTTTCATAGAATGCAAAAATAGTATTGTAATATATTTATTTTAATTTTAAAATGCCATGGGATGTTGTAAGATTGTTAAAAAGTGGGACTTCTGGTCACTTTAGCACCACTACTACACTATTCTTAGGGGTGTTTGGGTGCACAGATGGTTACTCACAGAAAGACGAAGCAGAAGGTGGATGGTTTCAAACTATTCGAGGCCTCTTAGAAGAAGACCTGGTGACCTGTTGCCAAGAGGCCCCTGCCTTGAACTCGGCATGCAGCACATGGTTCTACTCTGCCTGCGTGGAGTCCCTCAAGAGTTGGCTACATATATACAATCTCAGGAGTCTCCCATGGTACAAACTGCTAAAAGCATGTCTGCTATGTGAAAAATTAATCCACCTAGAGGAACTTCAGCATAAAGATTTGTCAATCTACTTGTAAGCTTCTTCTCATATACTCCTGGGGCCATTGGGTCTGAATCAAGGGCACCGGGTCTGATGGGATAGAATCCTCAAGAGGACATGTATCCTGTCTCTTCCTGCTGAAGTTGACATACAAGAAACAAAGCATGACTTAAAAGAGTTCCATAGTCTCCAAAAATATGTATGACTTTTGCAATGACTTTAGGGCCCACAAAGGATTTACATGAATGGTTCTCTTTATTTGCTTGAAAAATGAAGAGAATGGATAATGGGGAACCTTTTAGGGCTGATTCAATTGTTCAACTTTATGTTCATTATCACATTTTTACTAAGCAACAACTATGTTGACAAGGTATATTTGCATACATGTACATATTATGCTTTATAGCAACATGAGTCCACACAGAAAGATTATATTTAAGGAAATGCACAATACATCTGATTATCTCCATCCAATTACATCATTTAAAACAGACTGTTCTGACAAAGGAATAGAACAAAAAGAGAATAGAGCTACAAGATTGATGTTTTAAAACTCCAGAATCTAATTTTTATGTGTCCTATAGTCAATATGCACTTACATTAAATAAAAAAAATTTGATTATAGATTAAGGCAACTCTTCTCAGACCAGTCTTGAGACTGTAAAGGAAATATTAATGCACCTTATTTCAATGACAAAGCCTTTTTACACACAAACACCATTTGGATGAGGCAGTAAAACTTAAAAACTATTGAAATCAATTGTATTATCCTGAGACAGGCTCCAAAGCTTTTGACTCTCTGCCAGTTCGGCCATGAGAACTCGCATGCTGGTCCCTGCCAGCGCGTGTTCCCAGAGTAGGGCTGGTGGGGCTGCATTGCAAGCACTCACTGCTGATCCAGGGTAGCTGATTTGAACACGCCAAACATTGAGGAGGAGGAAAGATGCCGCAATTTGCTCCCTTAAAGAGGACAGTCTAGAAAATTCCATGGGGAAGCCTCGCGTTCTCCTGCAGGATCACTAGCCATCAGAATGAACTGAAAGGCAGCAGCCTGGTATGAATAACTGCCTCAGGTACAGAGCACCAGGGCTTGCTCTTGGAGAGCACCAGGGTGACTGGTAGTTGACAGCCCGGAATGAGCAGTCCAGAGTTTAGTTTTCGCACAGCCAGAGTTCTCTTAACTCAGGTGATGCCACTGCCACTGCGTTAATGCAGACTCACAGAGACCCACAGCATGGTGTCCACAGCCTTAGATCTTTATACAGGCAGATAGCCCCGTTCCCCCCTGCAGAGCGGCTGGTGATTTTGAACCTCTGACGTTGTGGTTAGCAGCCCCATGCTGAGCCCCCTCCATCCAGGCTGTTTGCCGGCTGCGGGCTGCGCTGCTTCAAGCTTCTAGTCTCAGCTGATGGGCTCGGCGGCCACTTGGTGTCGTCACACATCTTGCCACCATAAAACCAAAAAACCCAAAGCTCCGCCATCAAGTCACTACTGACTTTATTGTGTCCCCATAGAACAAGACACAACGGCCCCTGTGAGTTTCTGAGACTGGAACTTGTTGAGGGAGCCACTGGTGTTTTGAAATGTACTCTTTCTGGGCTGAGCCCCGTGGCATAGTGGTTGTGTGCAGGACTGCCGTCCACTGGGTTGGCAGTTCAAATCCAGCAGCAGCTCTCCAGGAGCAAAGCTTGGCCTCCTACTCCCACCAGAGGGCAGTGATGCGTCCCCTAAAAAATGTACTCTTTCTGATGGCAACCCAACCCACAAGCACTCTGCCACCGGAGGTCTTTAATTAACAAACGATAGCAAGGAAGCCATTTCAGTTACTGCCCTTCTAAAACACTAAGCCCATTCCCAAGACTCAGCACTTTTGTTGGAATCAAATCTGTCTTTTTCAGGAGAAAGAGGGCAATGTCTATTGAAAGAGAAGTTAAAAAAAAAAAACATGCTTTAGGTAAATAGAAAAGTTTGCATAATTATGTGGATTATTTGTCTATCTAATTTGGTGCCATGACTGTATGACACTTTGAGAAGAAATCATATTAATGATACAGGATATTATCATGGTAAAAGAATTTGGGTTATAGAGGCCTTTCATAATTTGGTATAATTTATTTTATGTCATTGTATTCCTTTAAAATAAATATGAAAATCATTTGATCTCTATGATAACTATCTAGGACAAAGACGGTGGCATATTACTGATCCACAGGGACATTTTTTCACATACTATTTGTGCCTCTCCTGTCTGCTGTTTATACTTAGCTGAATAAGTTTTTATATTTGAAACAGTTTACCTTTTGTTGAAGCGCATCATTATTTTTAATTATAAAATAATGCTTCCTCAACTTTATAGAATATCTGCTCTAAATAGAAATTCACATTTTCTAATTCTCCTATTCTTACTAATTACATATTGTAAAGTTGAACTTACCATTCAATTTTTTAAAAAGAGCTTAGCAAGATTAACTCATGTGCTTATATTTCTTTAGTTGACATGTCAGTATAGTAATTTACTCTCCATGACCATTTCACCCCCCTCTCTCCTCTGTTTCTGAAGAACATAGCTCTGTGTACCTCATGACCCCTAGCCTAGGCTGTCTCTAGCCTACTTGATGGAACTGGGAATCAGTAGCTCACTCAGGACTGAACCAACCACATGCTCTTCAGCATGAATCTTGAACTAAGAGACAATAGCTTAGTTACAGTGAGGGAGGTCAGTCTTGGACGGGAGGTGGTGATGACGTTACAACTGCTTGGGGAGCCAGATGTGTAAGAAAAGAAAGAAAAGGGTGTGTGGGACAGCTGACGCAAAATCACAAAGAGGGAAGTCTGACTATCTTTATGTCTCAGAGCTCCTGTTTTGTGGATGCCCGTTGTTTTCAGCCATAGTATCCTCCCTCGTCCTGAACTCGTTTGAGTGATTTTCCATTCAAAATCACATCAAGAGAGACCCGAGCATGCTCTTCTTCAGGCCAGCATTCAAAATTGCTGATGAATGAAAGTAAACTCAATAGTGATAATTTTGAGACAATAAAGATGGATTCCTCTTCATTCTTGGCCTAAACATGGTTCCAAAAAGAAAAATGGGAAGATAAGAAAAAAGAAAAATATCCCATTCTAAATTTGGTAGGTTAGACCAACAAATAGAAGTTCCTGCCCTAGAGAAATAATATCTGACCTCAACAGCACTTCTTGGTTCCTTAACATTTTTTAAGAAAAATTTTAACCAAAAGGGATGAATCATTCAAAGGGATTCCAAAACTCTCATCCGGAAAGTCCGGGGAAATTGAAAATTATTCAGAACAATCAAAGTTCGTCCTGCATGACACAGCTGGCCAAACTAATGGCGGACAGAGCAGGAGGCTGAGCAAGAGCCGACCAGGAAGTTCTGTTGAGAATGACTGTGACGGCGATATAAAGACGTGGCATTGCACGGGTGATAGGTGAAAAATAGCATAATCTTTGATGAATGAAGATGGCAATCGGTCGTGATGAGGCTTCTGAGAGCCTTCCTCGTCCTCTCACACAGAGTCATCAGAATGTATCCACATATTTCCTGGCGACGGGAAAGCTGCTGTGTTCTCCCAGCAAATCATCACAGTATCTTCTCCGACTTCTGCTTTATTTCCCTTTCTAATGTCTGCCCTGTTTAAACTTGATTTTGCTATGGCGACTGCAATGTCAAAAACGGGATGTTATCTTAAATTTTTATGAGAATGACTGAATGGATGGTGAAAATTGTGCATTCAAGTCAGGCTCTTCTATAAAACTGTAGAGGATTCTATGAGCATTTAAGAATACGCCTTGAAAGGATGTTTCTGAAAAAGAGCTTGGAAATTAGGATGATTATAATGAAGCTGCCCTGTCATTTCTCAGCAAAATTATTTTTGCCCCCCTCTTCCCTAGTCTTGCCAGATAATTATGATAAGCTTTTCGGTATAATTTAAATTAGGTTGATTAGACAAACCTGCTGTATGATACAAATTCAGTTAATGGATTGCAGATTTATGAGGCGTGGGGGGGGGGTTCCTGATACTTTTTACACCTTAGAGTATATTTGGGACTTATCATTGTTCAAACATAGAAAATGTTTTTCCTTTAAATGATAGATATTCAGAATGTAGGTAAAATAAGGTTGAAAGTCTAATGTCTATGATACTTGGTATAACAATGAAAAAGTTAGAAGAGCATGTATTGGAAGGTAGTATTCAGTTAAGGACTACTTTTAGAATAGAGTCAGTTCACAAAATTGAGTTGCATAAAGAAGCGGTGTGTGTAACATGCAGATGTTTAGAATTCTCCAGCAGCATTGCTGCACCCCTTTTCTTCCTCCGATGTATGTAATAGAGATGATAAACTGAACTACTGTCAGTCAGGAGGCATTTCCCAGATGAAGCTGAAAACAAGCATTTATAGGACTGTAGTGGTCTATAGAAAGTTAAGGAAAAGAGTAATTGTTTTCATGCCTTTTACTTCCTTTCTGATGTCCGCCTTCCAGCATCCACTCTTCCTGTGGCCCCGATTCTATAGCTCTGTGCTCTGGCAGGAACCTGCATGGCTTGCTTAGTTTGGAAGTTAGAAAGAGAAATGTTAACAAAGGGGAAGCATATGAGGGATATCAAGGTAAATTCAAAATTTGAATTTTAATAGAAAAATAAGGAAATGGGGGGAAAAAAACAAGGTGAAAACCAGTATATCCTACATGCTAGCTATTCCACCCAGATACTTTACGTAAGCTTTCTCACTTAGTCTTGGAAATAAGCCTTTGAGATTAAAGGTACTGAGTCCATTGTACAGATATGGAGCAGCTGAGACATAAGGTGCTTGTCCAGAATCATACAAGGTAGAAAATGTGTTGGACTGCTAACCTCAGGGTCGTTGGTTCAAAAACACTGGCTCTTCCTCAAGAGATAGATGAGGTTTTGTGCTCTCATAAAGAATTAGTCTTGGAAACCCCCCGAGGACAGGACTACTCAGTCCTATGAGATCACTATCAGTCAGCTTTGACTTAGGTGGCAGTGAACTTTTTAGAAAATGCACGAATCTAGATAGATTTACAGAAGTAGCCCTTAAATGTCTGCAGCTGGGAAGCTATGCACTCCCTGTCCTCAAAGAGCACCTGTAAAAGGCAACAGAGAGAGGAGGAGCTGGGAAGTCTGCTTTGGAGAACGTTTATAATACAAGCCTCGAGAAGGTTGTTCCATGCAGTGTAATCTTTGGATCATTCTTCCTTAGAAAGCACAGGCTTACATCCTGAAGTATATTAAATCTGTCGTGTTCTAAAGAGACCGGAAAGTTGTTTGCCTTAGAAACAGAAAATGGTCTTCCATCATCACATCGCTGAGTCAGTGCATTTTGAGACCAGGAAAGAGGGAAATGCACAAGGTTTCCTTAGTAGCAAGTCAGTATTGTTGAAATACAGCTGATGGCTTCTAAATATGTGGGGAAAGCAGCACTGTCTAATAGAGAACTATTTATCTCATCTTGCTTTTCCAACTCTGAATCATATCTAAGAGCTTCATGCCAAATGCAATGAAATTGCCAGGATTTTTCATTCTAAAAAAACTAAATTGCTAAAGGCAAATATACTGCCAATGAACCTGGCAATGTGATAATCATGCATTTGTGTCAGTAAAATTGCATTGAAATGTATGCATTTATGCAGTCGCTCATCCTATGAAACATTGGCAGATGGGAATTCTGGAAACATCTTTGATTTGAATGTTTGCCTCGATTTGCCTGGGATCACTGCTCATGCATGGAGTCCAGCGATTTGGTGGACTGAAGCAGACCAAGCGATTAGATTGATATAATCATTTTTAGTTAGGTTTTGGATCAGAAACTATGTGATGTGTTAAATCAAATCAATCTGGGACTAAAAATGAATTGCAATCTGGGTGCTGCCTTTAAGCCTTGTACCTATTCGGTCTCCTACAAGAAAACTTGGTATGCGTGAGGTATTTAACAGCACCACCAACAAAGAGTGATGCTTCAGGCATGATTTGCCAGTGAGTAATAGGCAACCAGTTTCATCTGTCACTTTTTAACAAATGGTATTCGCTTTTATTCACACCCCAAATGGAATAAATGAATAATGCCTAGGCCTGAGGATATATATCAAAAATTAGTTTTTATGGTTAATACTATTGAAAGTGAGTGTTTAATGCAGGGTTTGGTGTACACACAAATCAAAATTTGAAGTTGTTTCTTTTGTAAAATAATAACAGACATGGTATTTCATCTGTGAAATATTTTAACATATAGGTTTACATAATCAATTATATATAATGGATTAGATTTATTCATTTATGTCTAACACTAAACACAGTAAATTTCCAATAGTGTATACCAAAATAATGTAATATTAAAGTTAAAAACATACGTTTTAAAAATCACTATGGAAAAAGTCATCAAGCTCATCCACAAAATAGCATGAATGGTTCTCCTTGATACCCATGCCTATTATTGAACTTATTTCACTGTACAGTACTCACAGGTGTACAAATTTATCTGTCAGACTATGAATCCCTTGAGAGACAGATCCTTTGTTGTGCAATAATGTGTCTCTAACATATGTCCTGGTGTCTGATCCTATGGCCCTCCAGCCATGCTAACCCATGGCAGCCCACCTGTGACAGACTTGCATTTTCCATGATGCCTCCTCAGCTAGAAATGTTAGGAAAACAGATTGCTGGGCCCTTCTTCGGCAGTGCTGCTGCTGCTGTTGTTAAGTTCCATTGGGTTTTTCCTAACTCAAAGCAAACCAGTGCCCTACGAAACAAAACACCACCCATCCCGGGGCCATTTTCACAACCGTTTTTATGTTTGAGCCCATTTTGCAGCCGCTGCGTCAGTATATCTTTTTGAAGGCCTCCCTCTTGTGTGTGACCCTCCCCTTTATCAAGCACAATGGCCTACTCCTTGGACTGGCCTCCTAACAACATCTTCAAGGTATGTGACACACAGTCTTCTCACCCTTACTTCTCAGGAGCACTCTGGCCTTAGTTTTCTAAGATAGTTTTGTTTGGCCTGTTAGTAGCCCATGGTACTTTCAATATTCTTTGCCAAAACCACAATTCAAATGCAGCCATTCTACTTTGCTCTTCCTTCTTCACTGTCTTTCAAATTCATATAAGCAATGGAAAATGTCCTGGCTTGACTCAGGTACGCCATGGTCCTCAAAGTCACCTCCTTGCTTTTCAACACTGTGAAGATAACTTGTGCAGCAGATTTACTCAATACAGGTGTCGTTTGATATTTTGACTGCTGCTTACATAGGGAGCATAATAAATGCTTGGGAATCCAAGCAAAATTAAAGTCTTGGCAATTTCAAACCTTCCTCCATTTATCATGATCACCCATTGGTCCAATTGTGAGGAATTTGGTCCATTGAGGAATTTCTTTCCATTGAGTTGTAATTCACACTGAAGGCTGTGGGGTTGTGCCCTCTGCATATTGCAGGTTGTTCATAAGTCTTCCTTCAAGAAGTTGGGTGGGTTCATGAATTTTAAAATCATAGCTAAGATAATGATATATTTATATAGTTGCATGGTAAGTTTTAAACTATAGTGCATTCTCCTGAATTTCCTATCAAGAACACTCCTAGCAAAATAGGTTAAGGTATCAAAAAGAGATTTAAAGAATCTACATCTAATACATTTCTCCTCTCATGCAAATTTCCATCCCAGTAGTTCATATTGAAGCTTTATATCCCTGAAAGTACAGGCAATTTCTCAAATTGTACAAATGTTAAGAGGTAAAAATTGATACAGACAGAATAGTTACACAGTAAAGGAGCCCTAGTGGCTTAGTGGTTATATGTCAGGCTGCTAACTGTGGAGTCAGCAGTTCAAAATCAGCAGCTTCTCAGTGGGAGAAAGAGGAAGCTTCTCACTTCTGTAAAGAGTTACAGTGTCGAAACCCCATCGGGAGAGTTCTGTGTATTCCTGTTGGGTCACTATGAGTGAAAATTGACTTGACGGCATGGTTTTTGTTTGTTTCATTTTGGGGGAGGCACTTTGCATAAACTTAATGGGATTCATTTGCACTTTATTATGAATACGTTTGGCATGCCTCATTTCTGAGCTCAGATTTTGAAGCTGAAAGAAAGTTATTAAAGAGAAAAAGAGTCTTCAGGTGAATGCCTAAGAAAGAGGCTCAAAGTAAAATAAGATTAGTGCCAAGTATACATCTATCTTATCACATCATTCTTTTCTAAGAACTGATCCTAATCTGGTGTCTGGAATCAGCCAGTTTTGTTTGCAGCAGGTCAGGCCAACAAATGAATAGCTAGTGCCAAGATCCAACACTAGGGATACAAATGATGGCACTGCTAGGTAATTGGTTAAAAACAAAACAACAACAATACACCTCTTGCTGTTTTGAGGGAGAAAGATGACTGTCTGCTCTCATGAAGATTTACAGGCTGGGAAACTATATAGGGAAACTAAGAGTCAGCGTTGACTCCATGCAAAGGATATACATACATACATACATACATACATACATACACACATACACACACATATATACACAAACATACATATACACACACACTCTCCTTTCTGACTCAAAATCATTCTACAAGACAGAGCAGAACTTCCCCTGCGGGTTTATAAACAGAGTGGAAAGCCTCGTCTTTCCCCAGTAGACGGGCTGGTGGTTTTGAATAGCTAACCTTGTGGTTAGCAGTCCAACAAGTAATCTACTATGCCACCAGGACTCCTCTTACATATACACTCATACATTCACTTATATATGTATGCATCTATGTATATGCACACACATACACACACACATATACGTACACACAATTCATTGTCTTTGCATTTTATTTTTCCAGTTTTTGAAGACTCTTTGTATATTTAGACCTTGATTTCAGAGAGGAAATTTAAAGCCATGGTTTTAATCTTAGTACAGTTGACCCATGAACAATGAATTTTAATTGTGCAGGTCATTTATAAGCAAAGTTATTTTCCTTATGGCTCTTTTGAGGCGTTCAAATATATCTTCAGAATGTGACTGTGTGCTACAAATCATCTCCATTCCAGCAGTTCTCTTTTCCAACAACTGCCAGCCCCTCAGGATTCCCCCACCCAGTGGACTGCTGAGACCCAGCCTCTGTGGAGATGATGTCTGTGGGGGAATAAAAGGACTTAATCCATAGAGAATGCAGCATGATAAGAGAAATTGAAAGAGAATGATAACAAATAGAATTCCATTCCCTGCTTCCCCCTAAAGTTCATAGTTTCAAAGAGCCTTTGCAAAATATAAACTGACACTTGGCTTCACAGTAGCCTGCAAAGGTCTTCAAACTGGTCACATGCGGCCCTCCAAGGACAATTATCCCACCCACCAGGTGTTTTTGCCTCACTGCCTGTCCTGCTTACCAGACGATTCATTTTAGCTCACAGTGAATTTGTTCATAGTTTTGTTTGTTTTGTTTTTAACTACAGTCCGGCCCTCCAATGGTGTAAATGACAGTGAAAACTGGCCCCCTGTTTAAAAAGTTTGAGGACCCCTGAATACTGGCTGGCCATTGATTGATTGGGTTGGTTGGAAGGACAAGTCTAGTGATTTTAGTTGGAGGGAGGGACAGCCAATGGGAGACTTCAATACATTTCTTTCGCTCATTCCACGAAATTAGTGGTCATCAACCATATTGCTAGTAGGTGCCATTGAGTAGGATTTGACCCACAGAGAGCTTGATCACAATAGAATAAAACATTGCCCAATCCTGCACAGTCCTCACCAGTGTTGCTTGCCTGAGCCCTGTGTCAATCCATGTCCTTGAGGGCCTTCCTCTTTTTCTGTGCCTTCTACCTCACCAAACGTGATGTCCTTCTCAGGACAACATGCCCAATGCATGCAAGACAAAGTTTTGCCATCCTTGCTTCTAAGAAGCACTCTAGTGATGCTTCTTTAAGACAGATCAGTCTGCCCTATTAGCAGTCACAGTCCTTTTCAACCATCTTTGCACCTGTATTCCCCTGTAAAGCTAGTATATGATGAGGCCTAGGGCCCCACCCTGTAGCAGTGGAATCAGAATTTAGGGATAGGTTTTAAATGTCTTCATTTTTCTCAAAGTTCCCAAAGGGTAGGACTGCAAGATTTAGGAAATATTATTATTGGACAAATAGTTGAGTTTGATTTTCAGATAAATAATGAAGATCCCATAGGTGGGACCAACTGTTCACTGTTCATCTGAAGAGCAAATTCAACTGGACATCCTTTGGTTAAATTGGTAAATTAACCCATAGGCCACTGAAGAAGAGGCAGGAAGTGTTAGTATGCTCCGCCGTTTGATCTGTGAGATTTTTACCTCATATTCTCATAGGTAGGAGCTGCAGTGACATGAGCCAGGAGACCCCATTTATCCTTATCACTGGAAGATGTCTTTCTTATGCCTTTGTAGATGCATACGATGTATTGGTGTTCAAGAAAATCTTGGTGTAAAAAGTTAAATACACATGGGGGTGACAATTTAAATGTAAAAGTGAAATGTAACTATTTGACATGTTAGTAATGTCACCAGTACAGAGAAGAATGTTTGCACTTAGCAACAAACAGATATAATTTTGCCTGAAGCATTCAGATATTTTACCTTAGTGCTGTCTCCTCTTCTTCTGAATTCCTCTGAATTCAGAAATAACTACAGATTGTGTTTAATTATAAGTAACTACCTCTGGACGCTGACTTGTCATTTATTTGCGCAAGTTTGGGTTACCTGTAAGTTGATAGGGAAACAAGAGTGGAGGACAGAATTCACACAGGGTGCTGGTCTGAACTGCGCTCAGGAGCGTGCCCACCATTTGTTTTCAGAAAGACCCATTTGCTATTATACTAAGTTGAGTGGTTGGCGTCATTAGGGGATCTGAGTTTTTCTCTCACACTGATGCAAGTTGCATCAACTATCCATGAAAATTCTGCAGACTTAAGGGGCAACTTTTGCTGAGACTTTACCCTTGGTCCAAAATAAAATTATGAGCATTTCTCTTGCTTTCAAAAGAACGCCATTAGTAATCATTACAACAGTGACTGAAAGCAGGCTGGCAACACAGCTGTGAATGAAATGAAAGAGGGAACTGACATTAAAACTAATCAACGTCTTTGTCTTAACGGAGCAGAAATGAATTCGTAATGTAAGCAAGCTTCAAATCCTGCCATGAGGAAAACAGCTAAAATGTAGACTTGCGTGTGCTTTCTTGAAAATCAAAGTTGTAACAAAAGGGATGTAGAAACTGGTAAGCTAGCAGATCCTCAAACTTTGTCCATTACTTTTTCACTAAACAGAGTCCCACTGATATCTAGAACAAAAGCAGCTTACATTTGTCAGCTCCGGTCCTGGGAGCTGTGCGTGCCAAATGCTCTGTAGATGTGATTATCACACCCTCCAATAACTTATTGAAACAGCTGTCTGTGTTATTTCTGTCTCTAAGGAAGCTTCCATTTAGCTCAGGTGTGTGGACAGGGAGAAGCCAGGATATGGACTGAGCCGCCGGCACTCTGACTCCCTGTCTGGTAGTTCTCACCCCAACTCAACTTGAGTGCTGACAAGCCCATATCTGTCGGTTCACGCATGATTTCTTTTTTAATCAATAAATCATTTTATTGATGCTTTTCACAGTCCATACATATGTTTTGCCAAGCACCTGTGCATGCCTTCTGTCCTCATTCTCAAACCATTTGCTTTTCCACCTGCATCCTTGACATCAGTTTTTCTTCTCCTCCCCTTGAACCCTGCTCCCTCCTCCCCCAATAATAGTTGATATTTTATGTCATTAATATTTTGTCATATCGTACACTGCACGACATCTCCCCTTGCTCACTCCTCTGATGCCCGTTCTCCAGATAGGAGGTTATGTCTAGACCCTTATAATTGGCTGCCCGCCCCCCTCTACTCTACCCTCCCTCTCTGCATCCCGTAACTCCACTCTCGCTACTGGTCCTGAGGGGTTCATCTGTCCTGGGCTCCCCATATTTCCATTTCCCATCATACCAGTATATCTCTTCCAGTCCAGCTGGATTTGTAAGGTAGAATTGGGACCATGACAGTTAGGGGGAGGAAGTCTTTAAGAACTAGAGGAAATTTGTATGTTTCATCATTACTTCACTGCACCATGGACTGACCTGTCTCCCCCCTGCTACTCTTCCATAAAGGAATGTCCAATTGTACACAAATGGGCCTTGGGTCCCCACCCTGCTCTCCCCCTTATTCATAGTGATGTTATTCTTCTTCCTTAGTGCTTGATACCTGCTCCCTTTGGCCCATCATGATAACACAGGTTGGTGTGTTTCTTTCATGTGGGCTTTGCTGCCTCTGCACTGGCCAATTATTTACCTTCAAGCTTTTAAGACCCCAGATGCTTTATCACTTGGTATCTGGGCAGCATGAGGTTTCTCCTTCATGTTTGCCTCTGTACCCTTTGTGTCTTCTGTGATCGTGTCAGGAGGGTGGACACATGATGGTATGTTTTTGATCTTTGATGCCTGATATTTGATTGCTTCCACACCTCCTGGTCACACAAGATGGTGTGTTTCTTCCATAGTGGGCTTTGTTTCTCCTGGGTTAGATGGCTGCTTGTTTACCTTCAAGTCTTTAAGACCCTAGATGCTATCTCTTTTGATAGCCCTGCACTATCAGCTCTCTTCACCACTCTTGTTCGTGGCCCCACATGTTCTTAGCAATTTTCATGGAAATGTGAGCACACAGTGATGTGTTTTTCTTCTTGATGCTTGAGACCTGAACCTTTTGGCACCTCGTGACCACATTGACTGGTGTGCTTTTTCCATGTGGACCTGGATACTTCTCATCTGGATGGCCATTTTTTTATCTTCCAGCATTTAAGACCCTAGATGTTATATCTTTTGACAGCTGGGCTCCAGCAGCTTTCTTCACCACATTTGCTTATGCACCTGTTTGTCTTCAGTGATTGTATCAGGCAGGTGAGCATCATGGAATACCAGATTAATAGAACAAAGTGTACTTGCATTGAGGGAGTACTTGAGTGGAGGTCTAAGGTCCATCTGCTACCTTACTACTACACCTATAAATATATATATGTAGACTTATGTCCTCCTTATAAATATTTATATTTACATATGTACATGCCTGCACTTAGACCTCTACAAATGCCCCTTACCTTCTAGTTCTTTCCTCTATTTCCTTTCACTTTCCTTTTATCCCATATCATGCTCAGCCTTCATTTGGATTTCAGTATTTCCTCTCAGTTATATTACCCTTGCTCAAAACCCTACCAGCCCCCCCCCCCCACCTGCCACTCTTTGCAACTGATTCTGGACCACTTGTTGTTCCCCCATCCCTGAGCTTGTCCACACCACTCCCTTTCACCTCTCCCTTCCGCCATGTTCCCCATGAACCATCAGTACCATTGTTCTCTCCTCCCGACTACCCATCAAGGAGTGCTCCCTTCTTGATTTGATCCATTTCAGGGGCACAGACCACATTGCTTCCCTGCTGTGTGGCACCTGAAATGTCCTCTGTCCCTGTCTGTTTCAGGAAAGAGACAGTATGACTCGTTCTGTTGTCATTTTCCCAGTCCCCTCTGTGACCTCTTAGCTCCCGTCAGGAACATAATCCTCTGAGCATGATGAGCCAGTGTGGGGACTGATCCAGTTCTCCTCTTCTTCCCTCCTGGCCTGTCTCCATGTGGGTGTGGCATGTTGGCTCCTCCACCCAACCTGCTCTCTGCCACGCCCACCTCCAGGGAGGGGGTCAGTCTGGCTCTGGTGGGGGTCAGTCCTTTAGCTCTCTCTTTTCATGCATCCTTCCATTTGGCCAGGCTGTCCTTATGGTTGGGTGCTTCATTGTCGGGTCTGCAAGCACACAACACTTCTTGAACATACATTTTATGCATGTCTCCCAATTTTTTCACAGAAAAGTCTTTAGAGTTGTTACTACCTTTTGTTCATGTCCACCATGCAAATAAGTGAAATGTAGAATTCCTGGGGAAAGGAGACAAAGTCCTTACCCAGAGAATAGCAGGACATGCTCACATAGAGAACCTGCTCTAGCAGAGCCTGGAGGTGAGACAGAAAGGGTCTGAGAAGGGTCTAATAGAAGGAGCGAGATTAGAAGAAGTGAGAACTGACTGAGAGGAGACGCGTAGGGAAGAAACTGTGGTCATTGCCTCATGTCTTGGGTAGGCTTAGAACCAGCGTGAAGGTCCTAGAGCCAGCGTGAAGGCCCTGGACATCAAAGAAAGAGAGCAGTGAGTGGAACTGATCCCAGGGGAAGACCCAGCCATGTTACTGAACCCAAGGTGGAAATGGTGGGTGTTTGGGAGTTATGTTAGACAGATTTTGAGACCTTGATTGAACAGTCAGGACTGTGGAGTTTCTTCTCATTGTGAGAACAAGAATATACCAGAATGGAAAATATTGTACCAGTCATAAATGACGTGTCTACTTCTGAAACCAACGGAACTTACCCCTTTCTTTGTAGACACACTTTCTCCCTGAGCATACTTCAAGATGGTTTCTGCAAAGTCTATTCCTGGTAGAGCTAATGTTCTGCAGAAATATTTGGGGGATAGGAGTCCTGTTTCTATGGAACAGAATGTAAAGAAGAATATCTCAGCCACTTCTCCCCTTTAATCCTAGTTTTTCTAGAGCAACTCTGCTGCTATCCATTTTATATTCTAGGGAACGGTATAAGTATGATTTGAAAGGAAATCCAGTGACTAAACAGCGCCATATGGAAGTCACTATTCCAATGAAAACTATGGAAAAATCACTTACCTTCTGTGGGCTTTGGCCCATGATGTCAAGCAGGAGAAAGTGCATCTACCCTCATATTCTGCACAGTGAAATCATGGGCAAAAGAGGACAAGCAGATCAATAACAACACTATACCAAGCAGGAAATGCTACAAAAATTTCAAGCACAGCAAATCAAAGCATATCATTTCATTTTCTGGACATTTATGAAGTAATAATACTATTGTATTCTCTTAGCCACAGAAATCCAATGTTTTCTTACTAGTAATTTCCTTTTTCATTTATAAACATAGCTTTTTCCTTTTACTACTTTGAAGTCGTGACTATTTATTAGTACTGCTACGTTTACGTGATTTACAGACAACTTTTATTTTTCTTAAAAGATGTAAATTGTACTTCTATTTAAAAGAGTGCCAGATTGAAGGTGTGGACGGCCTCTGCTTCCTCTCTGAGCTGTGCAGTTGTATCCACATGCCTTTAAGGACGCAGTCACTGAATGCAGACTCTCCCAGTAAACTCTAAAGCACAAAATGAAATGGCTTGACTTTCAGTATAAGCCCTGTTTCTTTTCAGCCATGTGTCTTGAGACCATGAAACAAGAGACAATAAATTCTTGCATAAATGCAGGGTGGTTGAAAAATAAAGTGAGTAATGGAGGCATGAGCATTTCCAAATGTACACATAAATTATTATTGTATGATTTTCTTTCAACACTTCCCCAAATTTTTGCAATTATAAGAAACATGGTAACAAGCTAGAAAAAAAATACCTGTTTGCTTTGATGCAAAACTTCCCTTCCTAAGATTTAAGAAAAACCACAATTTGACAACAGTAGTAGTGTATATATTGTGTACAAAAGAAAGAAGAAAGCAAGGTGGATGTAACAACATACTACATGCCTGAGATACAACAGGGATTGTGTGAGAAGGTTCAGTTCTCCTGAAAAGACACCGTTTTGTGTACTGTGAAGATGAGAAAATTAGAGCTGATAAGTCTATTAGCTCTTATGTTACAGGACTGACACAACAGATCAAGATTATTCTCTTTTCATTTGTGTATTGCTAGCTCAGAGTCACAAACTTGAAGACACCTGCCTCATCTTGAGTCATAGGAACTACACAAGGCAGTTTAAATGAACAATGGCATCACCTGACTTCAGTAAAAAGTTACTGAAGGGCAATTCTAAATAAGCTTTAAAAAAATGTACCTATGAGCTAGTAGTGAATTGGCTATGTGAGATTCATAGAGTAAAACCCAACCCTTCAAATAGCTGTCCTAGTATCAGTCCTGTAGCTCTGTGCAGCCTTGAAGATGGTGTTTTATGAGATACCCTGGTGTTGGTCCACAGGTACAACTGTGACAGTCATGTGCTTATGTCAATTTCATGATTGAGCTATAGGGGTGAAGTCTAGTCGGTTAATCTGGAGGTAGCCATTCAGTAGCCAAAGAGGCATAGCTTTCTCCTGAGACTTCTGGGAAATGACACGATATTTCCCTCATGGAGATGAGAAACTATCTACCTAGTTATTGGGATTTAGTCTCAGAGATAATGAATCTCGGACAAGACAAGATGGCAGTGTCTGAGGAGCCGTAGGAGTAGCCACACGGTTTTGCCCTGATGGAGCCACACCTCTGAAGCTGGAGAGGCCTTGTGGAGAGCCCTGCCAGTGATGAGCTGCTTCTGCCACCACTGATGCTATTGATGGACCCTGAGCCCTGGAAGCGAGGAGCCATGGGGAGACCTCTGCCAGTGTGGGGATTCTGCACCCACTGACTTGTGGCTTTGTGAGTTGGAAGGAGACATTATAGACTGATATCTGACATATGGGCTAATATCGGACTTATGACTTTGAACTGGACTGGGTTGGGATGCTTTCTCAGTGTTTCATTCCTTTTGTATATAAACCCTTTCCTTATATCCATATGCGTGTCTACGAAATTTGTTCCTCTAGTCTACCCGGACTAACACCACAACACCACAACACATCCCTATCTCTCATTGTGAGAGTCCAGCTGTTGCTTTAGCTCCCACGGGTCCTCATGTCTGCCCTGGCAGGGCTGCTTCCTTGGTTTACTCAATGTCTCTAGCATCCACAAATGAATGCAGTGATTCACTAATTATCCAAATTCAGCTAAGTTGGTTCAGTTAATCTCTGACATATGAGGCATATGACAAGCCTTGCAACAACAGAAAGACCTTGTGGGATCCTGCCAGAATGGGGGCAGAGCCCTTCAGCAGTGAAGGAAGGAGCCTGGTGCTTGGTCACTGTGGGAAAGCAGAATGCAAGTTCTCATCCTTAAGACCATTTATGGAATATCGAGTCCGGCAGCAACCCCTTTCTGAGCTATATCTTAAAGGGTTTTGTGTGTATAAATATGAAATAAAAATGAAAAGGCCCACTGGAAAAATAATGGATCCCAAGGAGTCCCTTCTGACCACAAAGACTCCCTATGACTCAGAGAAGAATGGTGTCTCACTGGCTTCTTAGTGGCTGCTCCCTGGTGGCTCCATGCTTATGCATTGGGCTCTGGTCCACAAGGTCCACAGTTCAAAAGGGAGATAGACAGGCCGTCCGTCTGCCACAAACACCTACAGTCTCAGACACACAGGGCAGGGCTACTCTGTCTCATACAGTCTTAAAGAATAGTCATTGGCTCGATGGCAGTGAGTTTACTTTGTTGTTCTGACTCTGTAAGATTTCTAGGACTCTCTTCCAAAAGGTCTCTGAGTGACTCGAACTTCAGTATATATGTGTGTCGATTGTTTTCACCATCCATGGTGGTGAAATACCACAAACAAAAGAGAGTATATTATAAATACAAAAAGTAGAATTCTGGTAGACTTTCATGAGAGTTTCATTTTTTCTTGGGAGTAAATCTATCTGTTGTCATTCTCCAGCCTGAAGTTTTGAATCATATCTGCCTCTTTAGTTTAGCTCTTTTCACTATCAATCCTTGAAAGCTCCATCAAAGAATATTGATGGCTGTGGAAGCATC
>PVJH01009423.1:0-79160 GCA_004026705.1 Nesogale talazaci
TGGAGTGGCCAAGGGCCCCCCTCCAAAACCCATAGCAGCAATAGAGGATGCTAGGGAAATGCCCATAAGGACAGGTAAAAAGACAGCACGTCGTACACAGCGGGTGGGAGGTAAAAAAAGGCGAGCTTGGACTTCGACCAAAGTGTATAGAGTTAATTTTGGGACCAAAGTAACTGGAAGGCACCAAAGTGAAGGGTCGAGGGAAGCATTTAAATGTTTAGTAAGGGTGCTGTTGCACCAAAAAAGGATTCCGGGGGGTGTTGTTAAAGAACCATTTGGAGGGTTGGTTACATTACAAAGATGAGCAGAAGGTGTAGAAAAGCAAAAAGGTGCCTGAGCTTCCATTTGTGAAAAATATAAGGAAACTTCCTCAATGCGAACAGAGGGAGCAGATTGGTTAAAATTAAAGGATGTGAAGGCAATTGGGACAGCTGCAAGGGGGGAACGGTCAAGGGCGGCACATAAAAAGCAAGAAGTAAGATTGGTAAGTCCAGTGAGGTTAGCAAAGGCAAGTCCTTTCTGTAAAAATGTAATTCAGGAGAAGGTTTGCTGGCGGTGTTGTTTAGAGAACAACTGAACATTTAACTGATCTTCTTGTTTTAGTATGACGTTATTGAGAGGAGGTGGTGGTGGTGTGTTAACCACAATTTGCCTCCAGACATAGAGCTCGGCTATGGGGTAAGGAGTTTGAGGAATTTTGTACAGGGCCCCCATAGAAGCGGTATTCCAAGCGTCATGTTGGGGGTAGGGAACTATTAGGGTAAAATTGTTGTGTTGGTGGAAAAATTCAATACGGGGCGAAAGCGGGCAAGCAGTGGTTGAATTTTTCCCAAAAGAAATGGTGTGCATACAACAACTTTTCCAAGGACACCCAACATTTTCGTGAACCCACTGTTTGACACATTGATTATCACGAAACTGATCAAATAAAAAACAGACAGTAGGGGCTCCAGTATTTGGGGAAGGGAATAGAAACGGGAAAATAAAAAACAGATTGGATTAGGAGAATGTAAAGGGCTTTTTACTATAGCCAACCTATGAGGCATTCCCTTAACAGTTTGTTGTTTGTTTCCGGAGGTGGAATACTCGGCTAAGGTAAATTGATTCGTTGGGTCATAGGAGGTTAAACAAGGGGTAAAAAGATGAGTGAAAATAATTAAATATGCGTTAAAAAATCCAGCCATGATCGACGTTTAGCTAACTACAATGCTGGGCACCAGCTGATTCTAACTTAAACAATTTAAAAAGGCAAAAAAGAAGCAAATAAGAAGGTAAAAAACTGCAATAGCGATGTGTTGAGAAGTGTTCCAGTCTTCAGGTGCTGTAACAGCCAGCCCTAGGGCGAGTAATAGCACCACTGGAGCGGTGCCCAGCAGTGTGAGGTTAGGCATCATCCAGTCCACTGCATCTGTAAGAGAAAAATAGGAGTTTCTCAGGAGGACGTTTCCTTCCTGGACGGTAACTCGTTATCAATTTGCTTTACTAGTCTTTCTGGTAGCCATCTGGCAGCATTATGTTGTTGAGAGAATACACAAACAGATCCTCTCCCCCAAATAAGCACGGGATCTGGTCCATGCCAGACATTGTCAATGGGGTCTTTCCATTTAACCATAGCAAACTGATTTTGCATACCACTGTGCCAAAAGTGGTTCGCAGCTGACTTACCGTCTTTGTCCAGCATGAGAAAGTTTTTTACAAAAATCACATGGTACAATATATTGCACGGTGTGTTTTTGTTAGAACACCAATCGATGCCTTTGACTTTGGAAATCATGGTTTTTATGGAAAGATGAGCTCTTTCTATCACACCCTGACCTTGCGGATTGTATGGAATTCTGGTTATGTGCTGTATTTGTAATGTAGCACAGAATCTTTGAAAGGTCTTGACAATATAACCTGGACCATTGTCAGTTTTAATTTGCTTAGGCTTACCCAGTATGAAAAAGCAGTGCAAGAGATGGGCTATAACATACTTGGTGGCCTCTCCCGACAATTGGGAGGCAAGTATAAATCCACTGAAGGTATCAATGCAAACATGGATGTACTTTAAAGTACCAAATTCTGAATAATGAGTAATGTCCATTTGCCAAAGGAGGTTTGGCGTAAGCGCTTTTGGATTAACTCCTAAATGTGGTACAGGAAGGTGGGTAACACAATTGTTGCAATTTTTTACAATTTGTCTAGTGTGTTCCCTAGTGATCTGAAACATTAATCTTAACGTATGAGCATTGAGGTGATGTAAATTGTGGGCACTTTGTGCTAAAGACACCTTGTTAGTGACAGCAGCTGCTGCAATGGCGATTGTTTGGGTGGCTATAGCAGCCATTTTATTTCCTTCCACCAGAGGTCCTGGTAGGTCCGAATGTGCTCTGATGTGTCCCAGGTAAAAGGGGGCAGTTCTTTGTAGTATTAGTTTTTGACGTGTGGCGAATAATGACGCTGCAGCAGAAACAGGCTTAATTTGGGCAACAGTTTCTAACAGGGGTATAGAATTGTCTAAATATGCACTATCAGTATATATATTTAAAGGTATCTGAGGGACTCGGGAGAATACTTCAATTAGGGCTTGCAATTCCACTAGTTGGGCTGAGGTGTAAGTGGTGAGGACTTTGAAGTTTTGATTGTTAATGACATATGCCGCCGTGCCATTTGAGGAGCCATCAGTAAAGACCAAATAGCGTAACTTAAAGGTTGTGGCATGGTTATTTTAGGGAACACTACAGCATGTATTTTACAAAATTGGAATAACTTATTAGGGGGGTAGTGATTGTCTAATGTTCCCAAAAATGATGCGCAGGCAATTGCCCATTCATCTGAATTTTGAAACAACCAAGTGAATTGTCCTTGAGTGTAGGGTTGTACAATAACAGCAGGATCAATACCAAAATATTTTCGGCTATTAGTTCTATCTAAAATAATTAAATCAGCAACGGCCTCGTAATAGGGCTTAAGGGCTTTGTTTGGTGAGGAAGGTAAATGTAACCACATAATGGGGTCATCTTGCCAAAACAATCCTGTAGGTGTGATCTGTGTGTTGAATATTAAAAGTTGTAATGGTAAAGAATAATTAATTTGTGTTACAAACTGTTGGGCTATCGCTGTTTCTACTGTTTGTAGCGCTTGCAACGCCTGGGGCATAAGACTGTGAGGTGACGTGGGTTGAAGGTAGCCCTCTAAAATATCAAAAAGAGGCTTTAGGTCTCCAGTTGTTAATTTTAAGTAGGGACACAGCCAATTGATGTCTCCTAACAGGTTTTGGAAGTCATTTAAGGTTTTTAATTGCTTGGTAAGAATGGAAGCCTGTCGATTAATAATTTTGTTAAGGTGAAGCTCAAAACC
Source organism: Nesogale talazaci (assembly GCA_004026705.1). Taxonomy (NCBI): domain Eukaryota; kingdom Metazoa; phylum Chordata; class Mammalia; order Afrosoricida; family Tenrecidae; genus Nesogale; species Nesogale talazaci. The sequence goes on from PVJH01009423.1 coordinate 3,340, forward strand.
TAAATAAGTGTAAGGTTCCTGCAGCTGGACTTTTTCAGGTGCAATACAGAGACCAGCCTTATGAAGACAGTTACATAGCTGTTTTAAGCAGGAAAGCACCAGGGCACTGCTTGGACCCTCAAGTAAAATGTCGTCCATATAATGGGTGATATATAGTTGAGGCCAAGCGGTTCTGACTGGCTGTAGAACGTGAGAGACAAATTTTTAGCAAAGATACGGAGAAGTGGCCATTCCCTGTGGGAGAAAATTCCACTGGAAACGCTTCATAGGTTCCTTAAAATTAGGAGATGGAACACTAAATGAAATCTTTTTTGGTCAGGGGGAACCAGGGGAATGGTAAAAAAAAAAAAACAGTCTTTTAAATCAATAATTGCTTTATAGTGTCCAATTGCTATAGTGTCCAGGAATGGCGACCGGAGTAGGTAGGACAGGCTGTAGGGATCCCATAACTACCATAGTGGCATAACTACTCGTAGGTCCTGAAGTAACCTCCATTTCCCAGATTTTTTTTTATAACAAAAATGAGGGTGTTCCAAGGAGAACTGCTTTCCGAAATGTGTCCAGCATTTAACTGTTCCTGCACTAACTGCTGGACTGCACATAATTTTTCTGATGTTAGCGGCCACTGATCCACCCATACAGGCATATTTGATTTCCAGACAATGGGATCAGCATGGGGTGCAGGTAAGTCAGTGGCCGCGGCTAAAAATTTCCAAGACCCCTGGTGCCTTGTTGACCCTTTAGGTTAATGGGTTTAGTAATACCAGTATTAAATTTTCCCAATCCTGTACCAGGGATAAAGCCCTTTACCAGCATTTGAGCAGTGACAGTAGAATTTGGGCTGTACATGATGACCTGCATTTGTGACAATAAATCTCGACCCCATAGATTAAAGGGTAGATGGGGTAATACAAATGGATTAACAATTCCGGAATTTTCTTCCTCATCCCTCCAGTGAAGGTACTTGGAGCTTTGTTTGGGATTACTGCTTTGCCCTATACCTTGTAAGTTGGTAAAAGTTTCTGAAGTTGGCCATGATTTAGGCCAGTGCTGTTCAGCAATAATGGTGACGTCAGCCCCAGTATCTATAAGCCCTTGAAAAGGTTTTTCATCCAACCAAAGTGTGAGAGACGGTTTTTGATCAGTGATGGAGCGGACCCAAAAAGCAGATTTAATTGTGTCAGGGTGAGAGGTAGTGGGGACTAAAAATAATTGGGCAATAACATGGTTGGTATTTAGCCTAACAACTCCTTTGGTTGATTTTGCCAAAACTTGAACTACACCAGTAAATGTTTCATTAATAAGACCAGGGGAAACTTGCAGTGAGGGTACAGTGTTGTTAGCAATTCCAAGCACAAGCCCAACAGTTGAAGGAGGGAGAGGCCCTTTAAAATTGGTGGTAACGGCCTGTACGCCTGTCTCTGCAGTTAATATTGTGTGGGCGGCGGGACAGAGGTCCAATCGGGAGAGGGTGGGAGGGGGCTGCCGTGCTGCTGCAGGTTGGGACAAAATTGACTGCCTCCAGTATTTGTTGCGGGGCCTGAGGCTAGCCCCTCACTCCCTTTCCCGAACAAGTCAAATTGTTAAAGGAAGTGTTTTTACATTCCCTAGCCCAATGATACCCATGCTTGCAGCGGGGGCAGGGGCTGGAAGGTTTATACAGCTGACTCGATGTGGCAAGAGGAGCCCCGTTGGTGTTAGCCTGAAAGCATTGTCAGGCAAAATGCCCTGACTGACCGCACTTAAAGCATTGCTTGAAGAGTTGCTGGGTATTAGCCAAAAATTGCTGCATAATTTGACTGCCAATGGCTGCCGCCACGGTCACATCCCGTTGTTGGGAGAGGTTGATATCTTCACAGAGTCGAATATACCCAATAAGATCCATGCTAATTCAGTGAGGCCGGATGGCATTTTGACAGGGCAGGTTGGCATTTTCAAAAGCAAGCTGTTTAATAAAATTGGCATTGGCTGTTGAAAGCCCAAAAAGTCGCTCCGCCGCGGTACTAAGACATGGTACAAAATCCATAAAAGGTTCCTCAGGCTTTTGTTTAATGTTAGTTAGGGTGATGCTGGGGTCACTTTTGGAAGGAATTTTTTTCCAAGCCTTAAGGGCGGCGTCTTTGATTTGAGCAAATAATCCTGATGCAAAAACAGATTGTCGTTCCTTACGTGCATAAATGCCTTCACCAACTAGCATCTCCCTGCTCCAAGGGGTATCAGTCCCAACATTAGACTCAGCAGTTTCTTTACAAAATTCAAAATATTCAGATTTCCATAGCAGATAGTCCCCTACAGAAAGAATGGATCATGCCAAGGTTTTCAAATCGTCTGGCGTTAACCACCTTTCACAAATGCTTTCAAGTAAACTTAAGGTAAAAGGGGCTCCATTTAGCTCCTTTAGTTGATTAAAAGAAAAATTATCATGGTGTCGCACAGGCTGCTCATTTCCCTCGGGTTTGTATTCCACAACAAGGAAGGCTAAAGCTCGGCAATGTTGGCTAAAGTTCGGAGGAACTAGCCGAGGACTAATTCTAGGTTGTGGATATGGCCTAATGTTGTCTCCCTGAGGGTCAAGCTGTAGCGGGGAGTTACCGCCGCTGGAGTTCACAAGGCTTGGCGGGAAACAGCTGCCATTTTGAGTTCCAGGACGTGGCGGGAAACCACTGCCATTTTGAGCCACGGGCACGGATGGATAGACGGGGAAAGTAGCAGAATAGGGGGGAGGGTATTGATCGGGGTCATGGTAGCGGGCAACTTGCTCCTCTAAATTGTCCCAGTCTACCTTGTATGGATTTTCAGTGGTACCAAAAGCACCGTAGACGGCAGCACCTGTCTTGGGCTTGACTCCCAGGCGGACCCAGGTCTCTTCCTGCTTATAACTTATATTCTGTGAGATGGAGTTCTTTATAGAACCACGGTGGGGCCCAGGGGAATTGGATGGGGTTCTGTTTCTGGTTCATCCTCAAGGGGAATAAATTGTAAGGAAGATCTTAATTCGGGGTTGGAAGCCGTTTTGAGGATAGTTTCTGTTTGAGCGATGATATGACTAGTCCGCGAGTCATCGTTTTTAACATCAATAATTTCCTTAATTAAGTTATAATAAGAAAAGGCTGTGACAGGGATACGTTCTGGCCCAAAAGTTTTATAATAATCAGTTAAACAATCACCCACCCGATTCCAAGTGCACGGGGAAATAGTATCCACTTGAGGGAACCAGGGACACGTGTCCTTAACAAAATCAAAAAACTTAAACATGTTTTTGGCTTTAACCTTTACTCCTCGCATCTGAAGGGTGTCTCTTAACTGACCTACAAATATCTGATGCTGGCTCAATTCCTGACCCATAATTGCGAACAACGACTCACCTCAGGCAGGTTGCACAGCAGGTAATCACGCCGCCAGGCAGGCAACAAACGGGTGTTTCGATCGGCCGATCCTTTGGGTTGTTTGCTTTCTCCAGGGACATCCTCCTTTGCCAGGTGGCCATCAGCGAGGAGAGCTTGCTTGGCTCAGAGTGCGAAGAGCGGGGCTGACAGACACTAAGGCTTTCAGGTTTCACAGCTCAAAAGAGAAACCAGTACGGTTTTCAAGCATGCACAGCTCATGTAGCACAGTTCAAAGAGAAACCGTTAGCTCTGTTGCCGGCATCTCACAGCTCCTAGAAGCAGATCTTCAACTCGCAGGACAGGCCCCACATTGTGGGCGCCAGAAATGTCCCGTCCCGAGGGACATTCAAACGTGGATCTCTGGATCCGGAGCCCGGAAAATGGAGATGGGCAGGGGATGCGAAGAATGGAAGCAAGACAGGTTTCTGATCAAGCCTCATTTATTGGGGCAACACTCAGGGTAGATATAGCCACATTAACAGGAAGTGGAGGAACTTATGCAAAAGAGGGTTACACAAGAACAGTCAATTAACTGCTGGCATATGCATGGTCATGAAGTACAACGGTGTTCACTAATCAGTGGCGAATTGCCAAAAAAGGAAAAAAAAGGCGCGTATGTTAATAAGGGTGATAAGGGGTGAGTCTTTCAGCCAATAGTGGTAAAGGTCTATCCGGAACATCATTGTAGTGGAACTAGGTGGCCTTTGTGCGTCTGGTGGTCTTTGCTAAAGCCCTGGGGCGGAAAGGATTGTTTGCAGAGCAAACAATGGCCTTTTAGTCTGGCTCTCCACATATACATATATGTATATATGTATATATATGAGCAAAGACTATGCCTGTTGTAGGTTGTCAATAACTCAAGAATGTCTTACGCATCATCAAACCTGCTTCTCCAAGCATATAGATTTTAGGTAAGATTGACAAGCAAAACTAATAAATTTAAAGATCTTGGACTCCCTGCCTGCTTTAAGTTCTGTGTTATACGTATACATAAATATATACATATATGTGCATATATACATATGAGCAAAGACTGTGCCTGCCTTAGGTTGTCATTTACTTATGAATGTCTTACCTTCATTAAACCTACTCCTTCCAGCAACTAAGTTCAGACTTAGGTTGACAAACATAATGAATGATCTTACCCTTCTTTGATTATCAGGCTGCCTTCATTTCTTGGTCTTTTGTATATATTTATATTCATATTCATAGCCATATATACACAAAAGTGTATGTGTACATATCTGTATATGTGTATGTTTATGTATGTGTGTATATGTATATGTGAAAGTGTATGTGTATATGAATAAGTATGTGTAGGTGTATGAGTGTGTGTATATATGTGTGTATGCAGATGCATACACAGAAGTATACACAGATGTATATGCAGATGTATATGTATATTTATGTATCAGCAAAGACTGTGCCTGGCTTAGGTTGTCAGCAATTTTGAATGGCTTACCCGTATTCACAGCTACTCCTCTAAGCGAGTATTTTCTGTCTTAGGTCGACAAACAAAAATAATGAACTTACCTGCCTTTAACTACTAGGCTGCGTTAATTTCTGAGTTTTATATACATACATAAATATACATTTATATGTATATATATCAGCAAAGACTGTGGCTACCTGAGGTTTTCATCAATTTTTGAATGTCTAACACATTATCAAACTTACTCCTCCACGTGAATAAGTTCTGTCTTAGATTGACAAACATAATGAATGAACTAACCAATCTTTGTCTACCAGGCTGCTTTCATTTCTGGCATACACACACACACACACACACACACACATATACACACACATATGTATATTAGCAAAGATGTGCCTGTCTTAAGCTGTCAGTAATTCATGAATGTCTTACCCATCATCAAAGCTACTCCTCCAAGTGAATATGTTGTGTAAGGTAGACAAACAAAAGTAATGAACCTAACCATCTTTGACTACCAGCCTGCTAAAAGTTCTGTTATACACATATATAAATATATACACATACATATGTACATATATGAGCAAAAACTGTACCTGCCTTAGCTTGTCATTAACTTATGAATGGCTTACCTTAATTAAATCTACTCCTTCCATCAACTTCGTTCAGTCTTAGGTTGACAAACTTAATGAATGATCTTACACATCTTCAAATATTATGGGGCTTTAATTTCTTGTTCCTTTTCATACATGCATTTCTATGTGTGTGTGCATACATATATGTATAGGGATATGATCATATATGTGCATATTTATATTTATATGTGCATGTATGTGAACATGAACATACACATGTATGTGTACATATGTCTAGATATGCATGTGTATATGCATATGAATGTGTATGTGTATGTATGTTTATGTGCATGTGTATGTGCATGTGTATATATATTTATATTAGTATAAAACATATATAGTATAATATAGAGACATATAAGATATTTTATATATTTGTTATATTGTTTAATGTATATTATTTAGTGTGTTATGTTGTTTGTTTAATTATATTATATTATTTATTATTATATTATATTATTTATTATTATATTATATTATATTATATTATATTATTTAATATATAATATATTCTTATATTATTTGATATATTATATTTATATTTTATATTATATAATATATAAATATATAGATAAATATAAAATATATATAAAATATATAAAATAAATATATAAACAAAAACTGTGCCTTTTTTAGTTTGTCAGCAACTTATGAATGTCTTACCTATATTCAAACATATCCTCCAAGTGAATAGGTTCTATGTAAGGTTGATGAACAAAATTAATGAACGTAACCATCTTTCACTACCAGACTGCTTTCAGTTCTTTTTTGTACATATACATTATTATATACATATATGTGTATATATATGAGCAAAAACTGTTCCTGCCTTAGGTTGTTATTAACTTATGAATGGCTTAACTTCATTAAACCTACTCCTCCAACCAATTAGGTTCTGTCTTAGGTTGGCAAACATAATGAATGATCTTGCCCATCTTCCAATATCATGCTGCCTTAATTACTTGGTCTTTTATATATATTTGTATTTACATTTTATTTAAATTTACATTCACAGGCATATGCACCCACACACACACATGCATGTGTATATATGAGTATAGGTGTATGTTTAGGCATGCATTTATATGTGTATGAATATGTATATGAATGTGTTTGTGTATGTGTATAATTAAATTTATACTTATATCTATATCTACATTTACTTCTATATCTATATCTATCTATATTTATATTTATATATGAGCAAAGACTGTTCCTTTCTGAGTTGTCAGTAGCTTATAAATGGCTTACCCGTATTCAAACCTACTCCTCTGAGTAGGTTCTGTCTTACGTTGGCAAACATAATTAATGTACATATCTGCCTTTGACTACAAGGCTGCTTTAATTTCTGGGTTTTATATATATTTATAAATACACATTTATGTATATATATGAGCAAAGACTGTGGCTCTCTGAGATTGTCATTAATTTATAAATGTCTTACACATCATCAAACTTACTCCTCCAAGTGAATAAGTTCTGTGGTAGATTGACAAACATAATTAATGAACTTACCAGTCTTTGACTAACAGACTGCTTTTATTTGTGGCATATTTGTATATATGTATATGTATATGTGTATGTGCATATATTTATGTGTGTATATATAGGAGCAAGGACTGTGCCTGTTTCAGTTTGTCAGTTACTCATGAATGGCTTAACTATCATCAAACTCCTCCAAGTGAATAGGTTCTGTCTTAGATTGACAAACATAATTAATGAATTTACCAGTCTTTGACTACCAGGCTGCTTTTATTCCAGGGATATACACATATATGTGTGTGCATATATATACATATATGTATATGTGCGTATATATATATGAGCAAAGACTGTGCCTGTCTTAAGTTGTCAGTAACTCAAGAATGTCTTACGCATCATCAAACCTGCTCCTCCAAGCAAATAGATTTAAGAAAGGTTGACAAACAAAACTAATGAACTTAATGATCTTTGACTTCCTGCCTGCTTTAAGTTCTGTGTTATACATATACATGAATATATGCATATATATGTGCATATATACATATGAGCAAAGACTGTGCCTGCCTTAGGTTGTCATTTACTTATGAATGTCTTACCTTCATTAAACCTACTCCTTCCAGCGACTAGGTTCAGACTTAAGTTGACAAACATAATGAATGATCTTACCCTTCATCGAATATCATGCTGCCTTCATTTCTTGGTCTTTTATATATATTCATATTCATAGTCATATATACATGAAATAGTATGTGTACATGTATGTGTACATATCTGTATATGTGTGTGTTTATGTGTATATGTATATGTGAAAGTGTAGGTGTATATGAATAGGTATGTGTAGGTGTATGTGTGTATGTGTATATATGTGTATATGCAGATGCATACCCAGATGTATACACCGATGTATATGCAGATGTGTATATATGCATATATTTATGTATCAGCAAAGACTGTGCCTGGCTTGGGTTGTCAGTAACTTATGAATGGCCTACCCGTATTCAAAGCTACTCCTCTAAGTGAGTATTTTCTGTCTTAGGTTGATAAACAAAATTAATGAACTTATCAGCCTTTGATTACTAGGCTGTGTTAATTTCTGAGTTATATATATACATAAATATACATTTATATGTATATATACCAGCAAAGACTGTGGCTACCTGAGGTTGTCATCAAGTTTTGAATGTCTTACACATCATCAAACCTACTCCTCCACATGAATAAGTTCTGTCTTAGATTGACAAATATAATGAATGAACTAACCAATCTTTGTCTACCAGGCTGCTTTTTTCTGGCATATATATATGTAAATATATATATACACACATATATGTATATTAGCAAAGATGTGCCTGTCTTAAGTTATCAATAACTCATGAATGTCTTACCCATCATCAAACCACTCCTCCAAGCGAATAGATTCTGTGTAAGGTTGACAAACAAAATTAATGAACTTAACCATCTTTTACTACCAGCCTGCTTAAAGTTCTGTGTTATACACATATATAAATATATACACATGCATATGTACATATATGAGCAAAAACTGTGCCTGCCTTAGCTTGTCATTAACTAATGAATGGCTTAACTTCATTAAATCTACTCCTTCCATCGACTTCGTTCAGTCTTAGGTTGACAAACATAATGAATGATCTTACACGTCTTCGAATATTATGGGGCTTTAATTTCTTGTTCTTTTTTATACATGCATTTCTATATGCATGTGCATACATATATGTATATGGATATAATCATATATGTGCATATTTATATTTATATGTGCATGTACATGGACATGCACATGTATGTGTTCATATGTCTATATGTGTATGTGTATATGCATATGAATGTGTATGTGTGTGTTTATGTGCATGTGTGTGTACGTATATATTCATATTTATATTTACATATGAACAAAGACTGTGCCTGTCTTAGTTTGTAAACAACTTATGAGTATCTTACCCATATTCAAACATTCTCCTCCAAGCGAATAGGTCCTGTGTAAGGTTGACAAGCAAAAAAAATGAACTTAACCATCTTTCACTGCCAGCCTGCTTTTAGTTCTTTTTTTGTACCTATACATAAATATATGCATCTATATGTATATATATGTGAGCAAAAACTGTGCCTGCTTTACATTGTCATTAATTATGAATGGCTTAACTTCACTAAACCTACTCCTTCAAACAGTTAGGTTCTGTTTAGATTGGCAAACATGATGAATGATCTTACCCATCTTCCAATATCATGCTGCCTTAATTTCTTGGGCTTTTATACATATTTATATTTGCATTTATATTTATATTTAAATTTACATTCACAGGCATATGTCAGAGGAAGCGGGAATCCGGTGGTGGAAAGCGTGAACTTGTGTGGAACAAGTTTCAGAGAAGCCTGCTCTCCAATATTTATGAACATGCAAAGAATAACTGTTGGAGACAATATTCCACTCTTTCTTGCAGTTTACCCCTGGAAACTCTGAATCTCCACAATAGAGGCTCAAGAAAATCATATCGCTCTTCCCCTTATACTCTTGAACCTCCCTCACTTGGGAAAGAGAATCGGAGAGATTCTAAAACCCTGGATTTTTACCCTTAGCTTTAATTTTTATGGTTATGTGGAGTTTAGGGTTATTTTCAGGGAACTGGATATGCCATTTGTCACAGACTTATTTAACAGAAGCAGATAACCTTGTGTGAAAACCATGGGAGGTTCTAAGACAACTTCCAACAAAACTCACTCCACATTTTAAATTAAAATTAAGAGAATACTCCTTGGCACAAACATCCAAGTCCTTCTTGAAGTTTCTTAGCATGCTAGAAGTTTGTCCCACTGAACAGAGTCAGACAAGTCTGTGGTTAAAAATGTGAAAGTCGAGAGCATCTTTCCGGAAAACTCACTCTACAGTTATCGTGTTTGTCAACTGACTGGTCCTAGTTGCTTGAAGGAGTAGGTGTAATGAAGGTAAGCCATTCAAAATTTAATAACAACCTAAGGCAGGCAAAGTCTTTGCTGATACATATATATACATATATGTGTATGTATCTATATATGTGTATAACACAGAACTTAAAGCAGACTGGTAGTCAATGACATAATATACATAAATATAACATATATATACATAAATTTTACACACATATACATAATATACTAATATACATAAATTTTGTTTGTCCACCTTACACAGAACCTATTTTATGATTGGGTGGACATTCATGAGTTACTGACAACCTAAGACAGGCACGGTCTTCATATATATATATATATATATATATATATATATGCCAGAAATAAAAGCAGCCTGGTAGTCAAAGACTGGTATGTTCATTAATTATGTTTGTCAATCTAAGACAGAACTTATTCACTTGAAGGAGTAGGTCTGATAACCTGTGAGACTTTCATAAATTAATGACAAACTAAGACAGCCACAGTCTTTGCTAATATATATGTATGTAAACCAAAAATTAAAGCAGCCTAGTAGTCAAAGTTAGATAAGTCATTAATTATGTTTGTAAACCTAAGACAGAACCTTCTCACTTAGAGGAGTAACTTTGAATACGGCTAAGACGTTCATGAATTACTGACAGCCTAAGACAGGCACAGTCTTTGCTCATATATGTATATGTGTGTGTGTATATATATGTATGTATATTCCAAAATAAAAGCAGCCTGAGAGTCAAAGACTGATAAGTTCAATGATTATATTTGTCAATCTAAGACAGAACCTATTCGCTTGGTGGAGTAAGTTTGATGATTGGTAAGACATTCATAAATTAATGACAATCTTAGACAGCTACAGACTTTGCTCATATATATACATAAGTGTATATTTATAAATATATATATATATAACCCAGAAATTAAAACAGGCTAGTAGTCAAAGGCAGATAAGTTCATTAATTATGTTTGTCAACCTAAGACAAAACCTATTCGCTTAGAGGAGTAGGTTTGAAAACTGGTAAGCCATTCCTAACTTACTGACAACCTAAGTCAGGAACAGTTTTTGCTCAAATATAGATATACATATACATATATGTGTGCATACACAATACACATACACATTCATATACACATTTACACATATATGTATACATGTATACAGAAACATATACATATATACACATAGATGTACATGGGCATGTACATGTACATAAATATAAATACAAATAAATATAAATATAAATGAGAATATAAATATAAATATAAATTATATAAAAGATCCAGAAATTAAGCAGCATGATATTTGAAGATGGATAAGATCATTCATTATGTTTGTCAACCTAAGACAGAACCTAGTCACTTGAAGTTAATGACCTTCTTAAGTTAATGACAAACTAAGGCAGGCACAGTTTTTGCTCATATATATTTATATTTTTATATATGTATAATACATAACTTAAAGCAGTATTCAAAGATGGTTAGCTTCATTAATTTTTTTTGTCAATCTTACACAGAACCTATTTGCTTGAAGGAGTAGTTTTTATGATGGTAAGACATTCATGAGTTACTGACAACCTAAGACAGGCACAGCCTTTGCAAATATATATATATATATGCCAGAAATAAAAGTAGGCTGGTAGTCAATGACTGGTAAGTTCATTAATTATATTTGTCAATCTAAGACAGAACTTATTCACTTGGAGGTGCAAGCTTGATGAAGTATAAGACATACATAATTTAATGACAACCTCAGACAGCCACAGTCTTTGCTCATATGTATACAGATAAGTGTGTATATATGTGTGTGTGTATATATATATATATAAAGTCCAGAAAGTAAAGCAACCTAGTAGTCAAAGGCAGATAAGTTCATTAATTATGTTTGTCAACCTGAGACAGAACCTACTCGCTTAGAGGAGTAGGTTTGAATATGGTTAAGACATTCATAAGTAGCTGACAAACTAAGACAGGCACAGTCTTCATTTATAGATAATTATAAATATACATTCACATATACATACACACACATACACATTCATATGCGTATATACTCATAAACATATTTGTATACATAGAGATATGTATGCATGAACATGTGCATTTGCATGTACATGTACATATAAATATGCATACACATATTCATATACATATACACATACATATATATAAGGACAATGTATTTAAAGCAGCATGATATTCAAAGATGGGTAAGACCATTCATTATGTTTGTCAACCTAAGATTGAACCTAGTCGATTGAAGGAGTAGATTTAAGAAGGTAAACCATTCATAAGCTAATGACAACCTAAGCAGGCACAGTTTTTGCTCATATATATAAATATATGTGTGTACATATTTGTATATATATGTATAACACAGAAATTAAAGGAGGCTGGTAGTCAAAGGTGGTTAAGTTCATTAATTTTGTTTGGCAACCTTACACAGAACCTATTCGCTTGGAAGAGTAGGTTTGATGATGGGTAAGACATTCATGAACTACTGACAAACTAAGATAGGTACAGTGTTGCCTATATATATATATATATATATATATATATATATATGTGTGTGTGTGTGTGACTTGTAAGACATTCATAAATTAATGACAATCTCAGACAGCCACAGACTTTGCTCATATATATACACATATAAATGTATATTTATAAATATACATATAGAAACCAGAAATTAAAGCAGCCTAGTAGTCAAAGGCAGATAAGTTCGGTATGTTTGTCAACCTAAGACAGAACCTACTTGCTTAGAGGAGTAGGTTTGAATACAGGTAAGCCATTCGTAAGTTACTGACAACCTAAGACAGGCACAGTCTTTGCTCATATATAAATATAGATTTAGATATAGGTGTGGATATAGATATAATTAGATATAGATATAATTGTACATAGACATATACACATACAGATACACATACACATTAACATCCATAAACATATACACATAAACATATAAATATCTGCATAAACATATACACATATATACACATACATGGGCATGTGCATGTAAATGTAAGTATAAATATATATAAAAGACGAAGAAATTAAGGCAGCATGATATTCGAAAATGGGTAAGATCATTCATTATGCTTGTCAACCTAAGAAAGAACCTACTTGCTTGAAGGAGTAGGTTCAATGAAGGTAAGCCATTCATAAGTTAATGACAAACTAAGGAAGACACAGATTTTGCTCAAATATATGCACAGATATGTATATATCTATATATGTATAACACCAAACTTAAAGCATATACCTATACACATAAACATCTACAGGTAGACATATATACATATACATGTGCATGTACATATATGTGTGCGTGTACCTGTTCATATACATATACACATACAGATACACATTCATATACACATATACTTACACATATGCATAAGAACACATATTCATATACACATATACAAATAGATGTACATGGGCATGTATGTAAGTGTAAATGTATATGAATATAAACATGAGTATATATCAATATAAATATATATAAAAGACCAAGAAATTAAGGCAACATGATATTCCAAGATGGGTAAGATCACTCATTTTGTCTGTCAATCTAAGATGGAACTTATTCACTTGGACAAGTAGGTTTGATGACATGTAAACCATTCATAGATTAATGACAACCTCAGACAGCCACAGTCTTTGCTCACATATGTACATAAATGTATATTTATAAATATATATATATAACCCAGAAATTAAATCAGCCTAGCAGTCAAAGGCAGATAAGTTCATTAATTATGTTTGTCAACCTAAGAGAGAATATACTCGCTTAGAGGAGTAGGTTTGAATATTGGTAAGCCATTCATAAATTACTGACAACCAAAGACAGGCACTGTCTTTGCTCATATATAAACATAGATATAGATATAGATACAGATATAAGTATAAATATTATTCTATACATATTCACATTAACATAAAATATGTGTAAATAAACATATGTATACACATATATACACGTTCATGTGCATATAAATATATATAAAAGACTAAGAAATTAAGGCAGCATGATATTCAAAGATGGGTAAGAACATTCATTATGTTTGCAATCATAAGACAGAACCTAGCCGTTTGAAAGAGTAAATAAGTTTAATGATGTTAAGCCATTCAAAAGTTAAAGACAACCTAAGGCAGGCACAGATTTTGCTAATATTTATATACACGTATATATGTATAACACAGAACTTAAAGCAGGCTGGTAGTCAATGTCAGTAAAGTTCATTAATTTTGTTTGTCAACATTATACAGAACCTATTCGCTTGGAAGAGTATGTTGGATGATGGTTAAGACATTCATGAGTTACTGACAACATAAGACAGGCACAGTCTTTATATATATATGCCAGAAATAAAAGCAGACTTGTAGTCAAAGACTGGTAAGTTCATTAATTATGTTTGTGAATCTAAGAAAAATCTTATTCACTTGGAAGAGTAGGTTTGATGACATGTAAGACGTTCATAAATTAATGACAACCTCATACAGCCACAATCTTTGTCATATATATATATATATATATATATATAAACCAGAAATTAAAGCAGCCTTAGAGTCAAAGGTAAATAATTTCATTAATTATGTTGGTCAACCTAAGACAGAACCTACTCACTTAGAGGAGTATGTTTGAATACGGCTAAGACATTCATTAGTTATCGAAAACCTAAGACAGGCACAGTCTTTGCTCATATAAAAATTAAATATAAATACACATATACATATACATATGCATTCACATGCACATACACAAACACAAAGAAACATTCACATACATATGCATATACACATACACATACATATACAAATATACATAAACACACATATGTGTGTGATTGTATATGTAAACAAATATGTGTATGCCCATGTGTATATATGTGCCTATACATATACAAATACATATACATATATATAAAAGACCAAGAAATTAAGGCAGGATGATAATCAAAGATGGGTAAGATCATTCACTATTTTTGTCAACGTAAGACTCAACCTAGTTGATTGAAGGAGGGGATTTGATGAAGGTAAGCCATTCATATGTTAAAGAAAAACTAATGCAGGCACAGTTTCTGCTCATATATATACATATATGTGTATATTTTATATATGTATAACACAGAAATTAAAGCCAACTGGTAGTCAAAAATGGTTAAGTTCATTAATTTTGTTTGTTAACCTTACACAGAACGTATTCGCTTGGAGTAGTAAGTTTGATGATGGGTAAGACATTCATGAGTTACTGACAACCTAAGACTGGCACAGTCTTTGCCTATATATATACGTGTGTGTATATATATATATATATGCCAGAAAAAATGCAGCCTGGTAGACAAAAATTGGTTAGTTCATTAATTATGTTTCCCAATCTAAGACAGAACATATTCACATGGTTTAGCAGGTTTGATGATGTGTAAGATATTAAACATTGATGACAACCTCCGGTGGCCACAGTCTTTGCTGATGTATATACATATAAATGTATATTTGTGTATTTATATAAAATCCAGAAATTAAAGCAGGCTAGTAGTCAAAGGCAGATAAGTTCATTAATTATATTTGTCAACCTAAGACAGAAACTACTTGCTTAGAGGAATAGGTTTGAATACAGGGAGGCCATTCATAAATTGCTGACAACCTAAGACAGGCACAGTCTTTGCTCATATATAAATATAAATATAAATATACTTACACACATACACATACACACACATACACATACCCATTCATATACATATATACATATGCATGAATATATACATACAAATATACATAAATATAAACATATACGCACACATACACAGAAATAGAAATAGAATTCTAAATATAAATATAGATATATATATAAAAGACCAAGAAATTAAGGCAGCATGATATTCGAAGAAGAGTAAGATCGTTCATTATGTTTGTCAACCTAAGACTGAACCTAGTCGCTTGAAAGAGTAAGGTAAGCCATTCATAAGTTAATGACAACCTAAGGCAGGCACAGTCTTTGCTCATAAGTATATATGCATATATATATTTATATATATGTATAACACAGAACTTAAAGCAGGCTGGTAGTCAAAGATGGTTAAGGTCATGAATTTTGTTTGTCAAACTTCCACAAAATCTATTCACTTGGAGGAGTCGGTTTGATGAAGGGCAAGGCATTTGTGAGTTACTGACAACCTAAGACAGGCACAGTCCTTGCTCATATATAAAAATAAATATAAATATAAATATGTATAAATATTATAGTTATACATATACATATTCATATACACACATTCAAGTGTATACTTAAATGTATACATACTCATGTGTATAAACATGTGTGTGCGTGTGCATGTGCGTGCACATATACTTATATGTATACATATATACATATATACACGTATACATATATATATAAGACCAAGAAATTAAGGCCGCATGATATTCTTAGATGGGTAACATAATTCATTATGTTTGTCAACTTAAGACAGAACCTAGTCCCTTCAAGGATTAGGTTTAATGAAGGTCAGCCTTCATAAGTTAATGACAACCTAAGGCAGGCACAGAATTTGCTCATAAATATATACATATGTATATGTATATATTTGTATATGTATAACACAGAACTTAAAGCAGGCTGGACGTCAAAGATGTTTAAGTTCATTAATTTAGTTTGCCAACCTTACACAGAGCCCATTCGATTGGAGGAGTAGGTTTGATGATGGGTAAGACATTCATGAGTTCCTGACAGCTAAGACAGGCACAGTCTTTGCTCATATATATATGCCAGAAATTAAAGCATCCTAGTAATCAAAGGCAGATAAATTCATTAATTTTGTTTCTCAAACTAAGACAGAAACTACTCGCTTAGGAGAGTAGTTTTGAATATGGGTAAGCCATTCATAAATTACTGACAACCTAAGCCAGGCACAATCTTTGCTCAAATATAAATATACATATACTTATACGTATACATATATGTGTGTACACATACACACATATACACATACACATATACATACAAATATATACATATACATATGCATAAACCTATGCACACATACACATACATGTGCACATACATACAAATATAACTAGAAATATAAATAGAATTATAAATATAAATAAAACTGTATATAAAAGACAAAGAAATTAAGGCAGCATGATATTCGGAGATGGGTAAGATCATTCATTATGTTTGCCAACCTAAGACAGAACCTAGTAGCTTGAAGGAATAGGTTTAATGAAGGTAAGCCATTCATAAGTTAATGACAACCTAAGGCAGGCACAGTCTTTGCTCATATATATATGTATATATATATTTATAACACAGAACTTAAAGCAGGCTGGTTGTCAGAGGCGGTTAAGTTTATAAATTTTGTTTGTCAAACTTACACAGAACCTATTTGCTTGGAGGAGTAGGTTTGCTGATGGGTAAGACTTTCATTAGTTACTGACAAACTCATATATGCCAGAAATAAAGCAGCCTGGTAGTCAAAGACTGGTGAGTTCATTAATTGTGCTTGCCAATCTAACACAGAAATTTTTCACTTGGAAGTGTAGGTTTGATGATGTGTAAGACATTCATAAATTAATGACAATCTCAGACATCCACAGTCTTTGCTCATATATATAGATATGTTCATCAATTTTGTTTGTCAACCTAAGACAGAAACTGCTCGCTAAGAGCAGTAGGTTTGAATATGGGTAAGCCATTCATAAGTTACGGACAACCTAAGACAGGCACAGTCCTTGCTCATATAGATATAGATATAGATATACATATACATATAATTATAGATATAAATATAACTATACATATACACGTGCACATACACATTCATATACATGCTCACACAAACATATAGATATATACATAAATGTGCATGTATGCATATACGCATGCATGTGCATATGAATATAAATATAAACATACATATACATATACAAATAATTATATATTAAAGACCAAGAAATTAAGACAGCATGATATTCGAGACAGGTAAGATCATTCATTATGCTTGTCTACCTAAGAAAGAGCATAGTCGTTTGAAGGAGTAGGTTTAATGAAGTTAAGGCATTCATAAGTTAATGACAACCTAAGGCAGACACAGTTTTTGCTCATATATATATATGTGTGTGTATGCATATATATGTATAATACAGAAATTAAAATAATGTGGTAGTCAAAGACAATTCAGTGAATTAATTTTGTTTGTCAACCGTACAAAGAACCTATTCACTTGGAGTAGTAGGTTTGATGATGGGTAAGACATTCATGAGTTACTGAAAACCTAAGACAGGCACAGTCTTTATACATATATATACCAGAAATAAAAGCAGCCTCATAGTTAAAGACAGGTAAGTTCATTAATTATGTTTGTCAATCTAAGTCAGCACTTATTCACTTGGAGGAGTGGGTTTGAAGATGTGTAAGACATTGATAAATTAATGACAATCTCAGACAACCACAGACTTTACTCATATATAAATGTATATTTATAAATATATATATATAAAACCCAGAAATTAAATCAGCCTAGTAGTCAAAGGCACATAAGTTCATTAATTATGTTTGTCAACCTAAGACAGAACCTACTCGCTTAGAGTAGTAGGTTTGAATATGGGTAAGCCATTCATAAGTTACTGACAACCTAAGACAGGCACAGCCTCTGATCATTTATAAATATCCATTTCCATATACATATACACATACACATACACATTCATATACACATATTAATATATACATAAACATAGACATACACATATATACACATACATGTGCATGTGCATATAAATATACAAATACATATACACATACACATTCGTATGAATTAACACAAACACATATACATATAAATATACACATACACATGCATAAGAATAAATGCTGAAACATATACATAGACACATATATATAGATATAAGAGCATATGTGTGTGCGTGTGCGTGTAAATATGAATGTAAATATAAATATATCTATAACTATAAATATAAATATAACTATACAAATAGATATAGATGTAGATATAAATAAAAGACCAATAAATTAAAGCTGCATGATATTCAGAGATGGGTAAGATCTATGTTTGTCAACCTAAGACAGGTCCTAGTCGCTTGAAGGAGTAGGTTTAATGAAGGTAAGCCATTCATAAGTTAATGACAACCTAAGGAAGGCACAGTTTTTGCTCATATTTGTATATATATATATACATATGTATATATTTATATGTGTGTATAACACAGAACTTAAAGCAGGTTGGTAGTCAAAGACGGTTAAGTTCATTAATTTTGTTTGTCAACCTTACAAAGAACTTATTCGCTTGGAGGAGGAGGTTTAATGATGAATTAGACATTCATGAGTTATTGACAACTTAAGACAGGCGCAGTCTTTGCTCATATATATATATATGAATATATATATATATATATATATATATGCCAGAAATAAAAGAAGCCTGGTAGTCAAAGACTGGTAAGTTCATTAATTATGTTTGTCAATCTAAGACAGAACTTATTCACTTGCAGGAGTAGTTTTGATAATGTGTAAGACATTCATAAATTAATGACAACCTCAGACAGCCACAGTCTTTGTTCATATATATATATATATATATATATATATATATATGGATATATATATAAACCAGAAATTAAAGCAGCCAAGTAGTCAAAGTCAGATAAGTTCATTAATTATGTTTGTCAACCTAAGACAGAAACTACTCACTTAAAGGAGTAGGTTTGAATATGGGTAAGACATTCATAAGTTGCTGCCAAACTAAGACAGGCACAGTCTTACACTTACACACATACACATACATATTCATATGCATATACATATACACATACACACTTCCAGATACATTTAGACATATATACACATACATGTCCATGTGCATGTACATTGCATATAAATATAAATATGTGCATACATATATACGTATATATGTATACATGTATATATTAATGACCAAGAAATTAAAGCGGCATGATATTCAAAGACGGGTAAGATCATTCACTATGTTTGTCAAACTAAGACTGAACCTAGTCAATTGAAGAAGTAGTAGATTTAATGAAGGTAAGGCATTCATATGTTAATGACAACCTAAGGCAATCACAGTTTCTGCTCATATATATACATTTTGTCTTTCAATGGCATAAAATTCACCAAACTGCTCCTTTTCTGACCATATCTAGGTTTTTTCATGGTAGTTGCAACACACCCTAATCTCTGAGATTCCCTCTCATTTCTAGAGATTAATTAATTAATTACATAATCAATTTATGGGGCTTAATTAGTACCAGGAAACATTCCAGTTTTGTCCCGAACACCGTCAATTTCTGCTTACTTGTCAAACCACCTGAACCCGGTGATATTTTGAGGCAACACGAATTTACCTGTTGTCCATTTTTCAACAGCGTTCTCATCATTATTGCCTACAGTTGTGTCGCTGGCTGTTTCTCAGGCCACTCAGACCATGATGAGGCTTATTCCTGAAAGAAAAACTTCCCTCACCACAGCATCATTTTAGTGAACATTGTCTTTCACTCTCATACAGTTCACCACACTTTTCCTTCTCTGACAATATACAGACTTTTTATGGTACTTCCAACACACTCTAATCTCTGCGTTTCCCTCTCATTTCTAGAGATTAATTAATTAATTACCTAAGTAATTTACCTTGCTTAATTAACACCAGGGTGCATTCCAGTTTTCTCCAGAACACCGTCAATTTCAGGTTACTTGCCACAAATCCTGAAACTGCTGATCTTTTTGGCAAAGTGCGTACGGATTTTCCTCTTGTACTTCTTTTCTCAAACAGCAGTCTCATTATTATTTCTTACAGCTGTGTCCCTGCCTCTTTCTCAGGCCTCTCAGAAAACCATATGTCTTATTTCTCAAAGAAAAACTTCCCTCACCACAGCTGCATCTAAATGAACATTGTCTTTCACTCTCATACAGTTCACCACACCGTTCCCTCTCTGACCATATTCAGGCTTTTTCATGGTACTTCCAACATACTCTAATCTCTGAGTTTCCCTCTCATTTCTAGAGATTAATTAATTAATTGCATAATTGATTTACCTGTACTTAATTGACACCAGAGACCTTTCCGGGTTTCCCCCTAACAACATCAATTTTGGGTTACTTGCCACACAACCTGAACCTGGTGATATTTTGAGGCAAAGTGAACACGAATTGACTGTTGGCCTTTTCTCAAACAGCGTTCTCATCATTACTGCCTGCAGCTGTGTCGCTGGCTGTTTCTCAGGCTTCTCTGACCGGCATGAGGCTTATTCCTCAAAGAAAAACTTCCCTCACCACAGCTTCATTTTAATGAATATAGTCTTTCACTCTCATACAGTTCACCACACTGTTTATACTCTGACCATACACAGATTTTTTCATGGTACTTCCAACACACTCTAATCTCTGAGTTTTCCTCTCATTTCTAGAGATTAATTAATTAATTACATAATTAATTTACTGGGTTTAATCGACACCAGGAAATGTTGGCCTTTTGTCCCAGAATACTTGCCACCCCACCTGAACCTGGTAACATTTTGAGGCAAAGTGAACATGAATTGGCCTGTTGTCCTTCTTTTCTCAAACAGAGTTCTCATCATTATTGCCTACAGCTGTGTCACTGACTGTTTCTCAGGCCTATTGGACCACCATGAGGTTTATTCCTGAAAGAAAAACTTCCCTCACCACAGCGTCATTTAAATGAACTTTGCATTTCAATATCACACAGTTCACCACATTGCTCCTTCTCTGACCATATACAGATTTTTTCATAGTTGTTGAAACACACTCTAATCTCTGAGCTTCCCTCTCATTTCTAGAGATTAATTAATTAATTACCTAATTAATTTACCTGTGCTTAATTAACATCATGGTACGTTCCGGGTTCTCCAGAACACCTACAATTTGGGTTACTTGCAACACCACCTGCATCTGGTCATATTTTGAGGCAAAGTGAATACGAATTTGCCTGTTGTTCTTCCTTTCTCAAACAGTGTGCTCATCATTATTGACTACAGCTGTATCGTTGGCTATTTCTCAGGCCTCTCAGACCATCATGAGGCTTATTTCTCAAAGAAACACTTCCCTCACCACAGCTTCATTTTAATGCCCATTGTCTTTCACTCTCATACAGTTCACCACACTGTTCCTTCTCTGAGGATATGCAGGCTGAACATGGTACTTCCAACACACAGTAATCTCTGAATTTCCCTCTCATTTCTAGAGATCAATTAATTAATTACATTCATAATTTATTGGAGCTTAATTAACACCAGGAAACGTTCCGGGCTTTTTCAGAACACTGTCCATTTCGGGTTCCTTGCCACACCACCTGAACCGGTGATATTTTGAGGCAAAGTGAATATGAATTTCCCCGTTGTCCTTCTTTTCTCAAACGTTCTCATCATTATTGCCTACAGCTGTGTGGTTGGCTGTTTCTCAGGCCTCTCAGACCACCATGAGGCTTATTTCTCAAAGAAAAACTTGCTTCACCCGAGCTTCATTTTAATGAACATTGTCTTTCACTCTCATACAGTTCACCACACTCTTCCTTCTCTGCCCATATACAGGCTTTTCATGATTCTTCCAGCACACTCTAATCTTGAGTTTCCCTCTCATTCCCAGAGATTAATAAATTAATTAAATAATTAATTTTACAGGGCTTAATAAACACCAGGAAAAGTTCCAGTGTTCTCCAAACACCATCAATTTTGGTTAATTGCCACACCACCTAAACCTGGTGATATTTTGAGCTATAGTGAATATGAATTTGCATGTTGTCCTTCTTTTCTCAAACTGCATTCTCATCATTATTGACTACAGCTGTGCGATTGGCTATTTCTCAGGCCTCTCAGATTAATAAATTAATTACATAACCAACTTTACAGGGCTTAATAAACACCAGGAAAAGTTCCACTGTTCTCCAGAACACTGTCAATTTTGCTTACTTGCCACACCACCTGAACCTGGTGATATTTTGAGGCATAATGAATACGAATTTGCCTGTTGTTTTTTTCTCAAACAGCGTTATCTTCATTATTGCCAACAGCTGTGCCACTGACTGTGTCTCAGGCATCTCAGACCACCATGAGGCTTATTTCTCAAAGAAAAATTTCCCTCACCAAAGCTTCATTTTAAGGAATATTGTCTTTAATTCTCATACAGATCACCACACTGTTCCTTCTCTGACCATATACAGGCTTTTCATGATACTTCCAAGACACTCTAATCACTGAGTTTTCCTCTCATTTCTAGAGATTAATTTATTACATAATTATTTCATTTGTGCATAAGAAACACAAGTAAACGTTCCGTTATTGCCCCAAAAAGCATCCATTTTGAATTACTTGCCACACCACCTGAACCAGGTGTTTTTTTTTTTGAGGCAAAGTGCATACGCATTTTCCCATTGTCCTTCTTTTCTCATACAGCGTTCTCTTCATTATTGACTACAGCTGTGTCGCTTGCTGTGTCTCAGGCATCTCAGTCCACCAGGAGGCTTATTTGTTAAAGAAAATCTTCCCTCACCACAGCTTCATTTTAATGAACACTGTCTTTCACTCTCATACACTTCACCACGCTGTTCGTTCCCTGACCATATACTGGCTCTTTCGTGGTACTTCCAACACACTCTACTCTCTGAGCTTCCCTCTCATTTCTAGAGATTAATTAGTTAACGATATAATTAATTTACCAGGGCTCAATAAACACCAGGAAAAGTTCCGGTGTTCTACAGAACACCATCAATTTCGGGTTACTTGCCACACCACCTGAACCTGGTGATATTTTGAGGCAATGTGAATACGAATTTGCCAGTTGTCCTTCTTTATTCAAACAGCATTCTTATCATTATTGACTACGGCTATGTCGCTGGCTGTTTCTCAGCCCTCTCAGTCCACCATGAGCCCTTTTCTTCAAAGAAAAACTTCCCTCAACACAGCTTCATTTTAATGCCCATTGTCCTTCACGCTCATACAGTTCACCACAACGTTCCTTCTCTGACCATATACAGGCCTTTTCATGGTACTTCCAACACACTCTAATCTCTAATTTTCCCTCTCATTTCCAGAGATTAATTAATTGATTACATAATTAATTTATCTTTGCTTAATAAACACAAAGAAACCTTTTAGTTTTGTTTCTAAAGCCATCAAATTCAAGTTACTTGCCCCACCACCTAAACTTGGTGATATTTTGAGACAAAGTGAAGATGAATATGCTGGGTGTCCTTCCTTTCTCAAACCGCGTTCTCAACATTATTGCTTACAGCTGTGTGGTTGGCTGTTTCTCAGGCCTCTCAGACCACCATGAGGCTTATTGCTCAAAGAAAAACTTCCCGCACCACAGCTTTATTTTAATAAACATTGTCCTTCACTCTCATACAGTTCAACACAATGTTCCTTCTCTCACCATATACAGACTTTTTCATGGAAATTCCAACACACTCTAATCTCTGAGTTTCCCTCTCATTTCTAGAGATTAATTAATTACATAATTAATTCATCTGTCATTAAGAAACACAAGGAAATGTTATGTTATTCCCCCGAACACCATCAATTTCGAGGTACTTGCCACACCACCTGAACCTGGTGATATTTTGAGGCAATGTGAATACGAATTTACCTGTTGTCCTTCTTTTCTCAAACAGCATTCTCATCATTATTGATGACAGCTGTGTCATTGGCTGTGTCTCAGGCCTCTCGGTCCACCATGAGGCTTGTTCATCAAAGAAAACATCCCTCACCACAGCTTCATTTTAATGCACGTTGTCTTTCACTCTCATACAGATCACCACAGCGTTCTTTCTCTGACCATATACAGGCCTTTTCATGGTAATTCCAACACACACTAATCTCTGAGTTTCCCTCTCATTTCTTGAGATTAATTGAAGAATTAAATAATTAATATACCTTGTGCTTAACTAACACCAGGAAACGTTCTGCTTTAATCCAGAACACTGTCCATTTCGGGTTACTTGCCACACCACCTGAACCGGTGATATTTTGAGGCAACATGAATACGAATTTCCTGGTTGTCCTTCTTTTCACAAACCGCGTTATCATCAGTATTAGCTACAGCTGTGTGGTTGGCTGTTTCTCAGTCCTCTAAGACTACCATCAGGCTTATTTCTCAAAGAAAAACTTGGCTCACCCGAGCTTCATTTTAATGAACACTGTCTTTCACTCTCATGCAGTTCACCACACTTTTCCCTCTCTGACCATATACAGGCTTTTAATGGTACTTCCAACACACTCTAATCTCTGAGTTCGCTCTCATTTCTAGAGATTAATTAATTAGTTACATAATTAATTCATCTGTGCTTAAGAAACACAAGGAAACGTTCCATCATTGCCCTGAACACCAACAATTTTGAGTTACTTGCAACACCACCTGAACCTGTTGATATGTTGAGGCAATGTCAATATGAATTTGCTTGTTGTCCTTCTTTTCTCAAACAGCGTTCTCATCATTATTGACTACAGCTGTGTTGCTGGCTGTGTCTCAAGTCTCTAGGTCCACCATGAGGCTTGTTCATCAAAGAAAACTTCCCTCACCACAGCTTCGTTTTAAGGCACATTCTCTTTCACTTTCATACAGTTCACCACAACGTTCTTTCTCTGACCATATACAGGCCTTTTCATGGTAATTCCAACACACACTAATCCCTGAGCTTCCCTCTCATTTCCAGAGATTAATTAATTAATTGCATAATTAATTTATATGTGCTTAATAACCACAAAGAAACGTTCTGGTTTTGACCTGAACACCATCAATTTTGGGTTACTTGCCACACCACCTAAACTTGGTGATATTTTGAGACAATGTGAATTTGAATTTGCTGCTTGTCCTTCTTTTCTGAAACTGCGTTCTCATCATTATTGACTACAGCTCTGTGATTGGCTGTTTCTCAGGCCTCTCAGATTATTAACTTCATTACATAATTAATTTTACAGGGCTCAATAACACCAGGAAAAGTTCCACTGTTCTCCAGAACACCATCAATTTTGGTTACTTGCCACACCACCTGAACCTCGTGCTATTTGGAAGCATAGTGAATACGAATTTGCCTTTTGTCCTTCTTTTCTCAAACAGCGTTCTCTTCATTATTGACTACAGCTGTGTGGTTGGCTGTTTTCTCAGGCCTCTCAGTCCACCAGGAGGCTTATTTGTTAAAGAAAATCTTCCCTCACCACAGCTTCATTGTAATGAACATTGCCTTTCACTCTCATACACTTCACCACACTGTTCCTTCCCTGACCATATACAGGCTTTTTCGTCGTACTTCCAACACACTCTACTCTCTGAGTTTCCCTCTCATTTCTAGTGATTAATTAGTTAATGATTTAATTAATTTACCAGGGCTTAATAAACACCAGAAAAAGTTCCAGTGTTCTACAGAACACTATCAATTTCAGGTTACTTGCCCACCACATGAACCTGGTGATATTTTGAGGCAATGTGAACACGAATTTGCCTGTTGTTCTTCTTTCTCAAACAGCATTCTCATCATTATTGACTACGGCTGTGTTGCTGGCTCTTTCTCAGCCCTCTCGGTCCACCATGAGCCTTTTTCTTCAAAGAAAAACTTCCCTCAACACAGCTTCATTTTAATGCCCATTGTCTTTCACTCTCATACAGTTCACCGCAACGTTCCTTCTCTAACCATATACAGGCCTTTTCATGGTACTTTCAAAACACTCTAATTTCTGAGTTTCTCTCTCATTTCCAGAGATTAATTAATTACATAATTCATTTATCTTTGCTTAATAAACACAAAGAAACCTTTTGGTTTTGTCTCTAACACCATCAATTTCAAGTTACTTGCCCCACCACCTAAACTTGGTGATATTTTGAGACAAAGTGAAGATGAATATGCCGGGTGTCCTTCTTTTCTCAAACCACGTTCTCATCATTATTGCCTACAGCTGTGTGGTTGGCTGTTTTCTCAGGCCTCTCAGACCACCATGAGGCTCATTGCTCAAAGAAAAACTTCCCTCACCACAGCTTCATTTTAATAAACATTGTCCTTCACTCTCATACAGTTCAACACAATGTTCCTTCTCTCACCATATACAGACTTTTTCATGGAAATTCCAACACACTCTAAACTCTGAGTTTCCCTCTCATTTCTAGAGATTGATAAATTAATTATAAAATTAATTCACCTGTGCTTAAAAAACACAAGGAAACATTCCATTATTGCCCTGAAAACCATCAATTTTGAGTTACTTGCAACACCACCTGAACCTTGTGATATTTTGAGGCAATGTGAACACGAATTTGCCTGTTGTACTTCTTTTCTCACACAGCATTCTCATCATTATTGACTACATCTGTGTCTCTGGCTGTGTCTCAGGCCTCTTGGTTCACCATGAGGCTTGTTCATCAAAGAAATCTTCCCTCACCACAGCTTCATTTTAATGCACAATGTCTTTCACTCTCAAACAGTTCACCACAACTTTCTTTCTTTGACCATATACAGGCCTTTTCATGGTAATTCTAACACACACTAATCCCTTAACTTCCCTCTTATTCCCAGAGATTAATTAATTAATTAATTAATATATCTGTGTTTAATAAACACAAAGAAACGTTCCGGTTTTGTCCCGAACAGCATCAATTTTAGGCTACTTTCTACAGCACATGAACCTTGTGCTATTTTGAGGCAAAATGAAAATGAATTTGCCTCTTATCCTTCTTTTCTCAAACCGCAGTCTCATCATTATTGCCTACAGCTGTGTGATTGGCTGTTTCTCAGGCCTCTCAGACCATCATGAGGCTTATTTGTCAACGAAAAACTTCCCTCATCACAGCTCCACTTTAATGCACATTGTCTTTAACTCTCCTACAGTTCACCACAATTCTTCTCTGATCATATGCAGGCCTTTTCATGGTACTTCCAACACACTCTAATCTCTGTGTTTCCCTCTCATTTCTTGAGATTGTTTGATTAGTTACATAATTAATATACCTGTGTTTAATTAACACCAGGCAACATTCTGGTTTTCTCCAGTACACTGTCCATTTTGGGTTACTTACCACACCACCTGAACCGGTGATATTTTGAAGCAAAGTGAATACGAATTTCCCAGTTGTCCTTCTTTTCTCAAACAGTGTTCTCATCATTATTGTCTACAGCTGTGTGGTTAGCTGTTTCTCAGGCCTTTCAGACCACCATGAGGCTTATTTCTCAATGAAAAACTTCCATCACTGAAGCTTCATTTTAATGAACATCTTCTTTCACTCTCACACTGTTCCTTCTCTGACCACATATATTTTTCATGATACTTCCAACACACTCTCATGTCTGAGTTTCCCTTTTATTTCAAGAGAATAATTCGTGAACTGCATAATTAATTTACATCGGCTTTAAAAACACCAGAAACATTCCGGTTTTCACCAGAACACTGTCAATTTCGGGTTGCTTGCCACACCATCTAGTGATATTTGAATCTAGTGATATTTTTAGGCAAAGTGAAAACGAATTTGCCCGTTGTCCTTCTTTTCACAAAGAGCGTTCTCATCATTATTGCCTACTGCTGTGTGTTTGGCTGTTTCTCACACCTCTCAGATGACCATGAGGCTTATTTCTCAAGGAAAAATGTCCCTCACCAGAGTTTCATATTAATGAGCATTATCTTCCACTCTTAAACAGTTCACCAGACTGTTCCTTCTCTGACATTGTACAGGCTTTTCAAGGTACTCCCAATATACTCTAATCTCGAGTTTCCCTCTCATTTCTAGAGAATAGTCAATAAATTATTTACATAATTAATTTTCCTGGGCTTAATAAACACCAGGAAAATTTCCAGTGTTCTCCAGAACACTGTCAAATTTGGGTTACTTGCAACACCACCTAAACCTGGTTATATTTTGAGGCAAGATTTTTACGAATTTGCCTGTTGTCCTTCTTTTCTCAAACAGCATTCTCATCATTATTGAGTACAGCTGTTTCGCTGGCTGTGTCTCAGGCATCTCGGACCGCCATGAGGCTTATTCCTTAAAAAAACTTCCCTCACCACAGCTTCATTTTAATAAACATTGCCTTTCATTCTCATACAGTTCATCACAATCCTCCTCTGATCATATGCAGAGGTATGTCCAACACACTCTAATCTCTGAGGTTCCTTCTCATTTCTTGAGATTAATTGATTAATTACATAATTAGTATACCTGTGCTTAATTAACACCAGAAAATGTTATGGTTTTCTACAGAACACAGTCCATTTCAGGTTACTTGCCACACCACCTGAACCGTTGATATTTTGAGGCAAAGTGAATATAAATTTGCCTGTTGTCCTTTTCTCAAACTGCGTTCTCATCATTATCACCTACACCTGTGTCATTGGCTGTTTCTCAGGCCTCTCAGACCACCATGAGGCTTCTTTCTCAAAGAAAAACTTCCCTCACCGGAACTTCATTTTAATGAACATTGTCTTTCATCTTACACAGTTCACCACACTGTTCCTTCTCTGACCATGTACAATCTTCTCATGGTACTTCCAACACACTCTAATCTTGAGTTTCCCTCTCATTTGAAAAGATTGATTGTAATTACATAATTAATTTTACTGGGCTTAATAAACACCAGGAAAAGTTCAAGTGTTCTCGAGAACACCAACAATTTTGGGTTACTTGACACACCACCTGAACCTGGTGATATTTTGAAGCAATGTGAATACGAATTTGCCTGTTGTCCTTATTTTCTCAAACAGTGTTCTCATCATTATTGACTACAGCTGTGCCGCTGTCTGGTCTCAGGCCTTTCGTACCAACATGAGGTTTATTTTAAAGAAAAACTTCCCTTGCCACAGCTTCCTTTAAACGAACATTGTCTTTCACTCTAATACAGATCACCACACTGTTCCTTCTGACCATATACAGGATTTTTCGTGGTACTTCCAAAACACTCTAATCTCGAGGTTCCAACTTATTTCTAGGGATTAATTAATTAATTAAATAATTAATATTCCTTGGCCTAACAAACACAAGGAAAAGTTCCAGTGTTCTCCAGAACACCATCAATTTTGGGATACTTGCCACACCACCTAAACCTTGTGATATTTGAAGACAAAGGGAATATGAATTTGTCTGTTGTCCTTTTCTGAAACCACGTTCTCATCATTATTGCCTACAGCTGTGTCACTACCTGTTTCTCAGGCCTCTCAGATCACCATGAGACTTATTCCTCAAAGAAAAACTTCCCTCACCACAGCTTCATTTTAATGAACATTGTCTTTCACTCACATACAGTTCACCACACTGTTCCTTCTCTGACCATATACAGGCTTTTTCACGGTACATCCAATACACTCTAATCTCTGAGTTTTCCTCTCATTTCTAGAGATTAATTGGTTAATGATATAATTAATTTACCTGGGCTTAAATAACACCAGGAAACATTCCGGTTTTCTCCAGAACACTGTCAATTTTGGGTAACTTGCCACACCACCTGAACCTGGTGATATTTTGAGGCAAAGTGAATATGAATTTGCCTGTTGTCCTTCTTTTCTCAAACAGCATTCATATCATTATTGCCTACAGCTGTGGCGCTGGCTGTTTCTCAAGCCTCTCGGACCACCATGAGGCTTCTTTCTCAAAGAAAAACTTCCCTCACCACAGCTTCATTTTAATGAACATTGTCTTTCACTCTCACACAGTTCACCACACTGTTCCTTCTTTGACCATATACATGCTTTTTCATGGTACTTCCAACACACTCTATTCTAGAGTTTCCCTATCATGTCTAGAGATTAATTAATTAATTATTTTACCTCATCTTAATTAAAGCCAGGAAATGTTCCAGATTTCTCCAGCACACTGCCAATTTCAGTTTGCTTGCCACACCACCTGAACCTGGGGATATTTTGAGGTGAAGTGAATACTAATTTTTCTGTTGTCCCTCTTTTCTCAAACAGCATTCTCATCATTATTGCCTACAATTGTGTCACTGGCTGTTTCTCCTGCCTCTTGGACCACCATGAAACATATTTCTCACAGAAAAACTACCCTCACCACAGCTTCATTTTAATGAACATTGTCTCTCACTCTCATACAGTTCACCACACTGTTCCTTCTCTGACCATACACAGGCTTTTTCATGGTACTTCCAAGACACTTAAATCTCTGAGTTTTCCTCACATTTCTAGAGATTAATTAATTAATTATAAAATTAATTTACCTGTGCTTAATTAACACCAGGAAACATTCTGGTTTTCTCCAGAACACAGTCAATTTCCGGTTACTTGCCACACCAGCTGACAACTGGTGATATTTTGTGACACAGTGAGTTTGAATTTGCCTGTTGTCCTTTTTTTCTCAATCAGCGTTCTTATCATTATTGCCTACAGTTTTGGCGCTGGCTGTTTCTCAGACACTCGAACCACCATGAGGCTTATTTCTCAAAGAAAACCATCCCTTACCACAGCTCTACTTTCATGAACCTTGTCTTCCACAGTCATACAGTTCACCAGAGTGTTCCTTCTCTGACCATATATAGGCTTTTCCCATGGTACTTCCCACACACACTCCAATCTCTGAGATTCACTCTCCTTCTAGAGATTAATAACTAATTATATAATTAATTTACCTGTGCTTAATTAACAACAGAAAACGATCCAGTTTTCTCCAGAACAACCTTAATTACTGGTTTCTTGCCACACCACCTGAACCTGCTGATAATTTGAGACAAAGTGAAAATGAATTTGCCTGTGGTCCTTCTTTTCTCAATCAGCGTTCTCATAATTATTGCCTACAGTTGTTCACTGGCTGTCTCTCAGGCCTCTCAGACCACCATGAGTCTTATTTGTCAAAGAAAAACTTCCCATAACACAGCTACATTTTAATGAACATTGTCTTTCACTTTTATACAATTCACCACAGTGTTCCTTCTCTGATCATATACAGGCTTTCTCTTGGTACTTCCAACACACTCTAATCTCTTAGTTTCACTCTCATTTCTAGGAATTAGCTAATTACGTAATTAGTTTACTTTTGCTTACTTAACACCAGGAAATGTTCTGGTTTTCTCAAGAACACCATCAATTTTGGGTTACTTGCCACACCAACTGACACCTGGTGATATTTTCAGACAAAGTGAATTCAAGTTTGCCTGTTGTCCCTCCTTTGTCAATCACCATTCTTATCACTAGTGCCTACACCTGTGTCGCTGGCTGTTTCTAAGGCTGCTTGAACCACCATGAGTCTTATTTCTCAAAGAAAAACATCCCTCACCACAGCTCTACTTTCATGAAACTTGCCTTCAACACTCATACAGTTAATCAGAGTGTTCCTTCTCTGACCATAGTACTTCCCACAAACTCCAATAACTGAATTTCACTCTCATTTCTAGAGATTAATTAACTAATTATGTAATTAATTTACCTGTGCTTAATTAACACCAGGAAATGTTCCAGTTTTTTCCAGAACACCGCTAATTATGGGTTACTTGACACAGCAGCTGACACCTTGTGATATTTTGAGACAAAGTGAATACGAGTTGACCTGTTGTCCTTGTTTTTTAATTAGCCTTCTTTTCATTAGTGCCTACTTCTATGTTGCTGGCTGTATCTCAGGCCCCTCGGACCACCATTAGGCTTATTTCTCAAAGAAAATCTTCCCTCACCACAGTTTCATTTTAATGAACATTGTCTTTCGCTCTAATACAGTTCACCACAGTGTTCCTTCTCTGACCATATACAGGCTGTTTCATGGTATTTCATTCACTCTCCAATCTCTGAGTTTCACTCTCATTTCCAGAGATTAATTAGCTAGTTACATAATTAATTTGTCTGTGCTTAATTAACACCAGGAGATGATCCAGTTTTCTCCAGAACACCATCAATTTTGGGTTACTTGCCACACCAGCTGACACCTGGTTATATTTAGAGACAAATTTTATGCAAATTTGCCTGTTGTCCTTGTTTTCTGAATCAGCTTTCTTATCATTAGTGCGTACAGCTGTGTCGCTGGCTGTTTCCCACTCATACCACCATGAGGCTTATTTCTCAAAGAAAATCATCATTCACCACAGGTCCACTTTCATGAACATTGTCTTCCACGCTAATACAGTTCACAAGAGTGTTTCTTCTCTGACCATATACAGGCTTTTTAAGGGTATTTCCAACACTCTCCTTTTTCTGAGTTTCACTCTCATTTCTAGAGATTAATTAAATACCTTATTAATTTACCTGTGTATAATTAACACCAGGAAATCTTCTGGTTTTCTCCAGAACACCATTAAGTATGGCTTATTACCCAAACCAGCTGACACCTGGTGATATTTTGAGACAAAGTGAATATGAATTTGCCTGTTGTCCTTGGTTTCTCAATCAGCGTGATTATCATTAGTGCCTACAGCTGGGTTGCTAACTGTTTCTCAGACCACTCGTACCACCATGTGGCTTATTTCTCAAAGAAAACATCCCGCACCACAGCTCCACTTTCAAGACCATTGTCTTCCACGCTCATAAAGTTCACCAGAGTGTTCCTTTTCTGACCATATACAGACTTTTTCATCATATTTCCTACACTCTCCAATCTCTGAGCTTCACTCTCATTTATAGAGATTAATTAACTAATTACATAATTAATTTACCCGTGCTTAATTAACACCAGGAAACATTCCTGTTTTCTCTAGAACACCATTAAGTTCAGGTTTCTTGCCACAGTAGCTTACACTTCGTGAATTCTTTTTTTTTTTTTTTTTTTTTAGTTTTTTAGGCATCACAGCCCTCTGGTGGTGGGAGCAGGTGGCCCACCCTTTGCTCCTGTAAGTTTGAATTGAACCTCCATCCCAGTGGACCACAGTACTGCACTCAACCACTACGCCACCGGGGCTCAGCCCTACCTCATGATATTTTGGGACAAAGTGTAGTCCTGTGTTCTTCAATCAGCATTCTTATCATTACTTCCTAACACTGTGTTGATGGCTGTTTCTCAGGCCGCTCTTACCACCAAGAGGCTTATACCTCAAAGAAAAACATCCCTCACCACAGCTAGACTTTCATGAAACTTGCCTTCAACACTCATACAGTTCACCAGAGTGTTCCTTCTCTGACCATATACAGGCTGCTTCATGGTACTTCCAACCCTCTCCAGTCTCTGATTTTCACTCTCAGTTCTAGAGATTAATAAAATATTTACACAGTTAATTTGCCTGTGCTTACTTAACACCAGGAAACCTTCCGGTTCTCCATTAAGTATGGCTTACTTGCCACACCCGCTGACACCTGATAGTATTTTCAGTCAAAGCGAATATGAACTTTCCTGTTATCCTTGGTTTCTCAATCAGTGTTCTTATCAATAATGACTACAGCTGTGGCGCTGGCTGTTTCTCAGGCCACTCATACCACCATGAGGATTATTTCTCAAAGAAAACCATCCCTCACCACAACTCCATTATCATGAACATTGTCTTCCACGCTCATAAAGTTCACCAGAGTGTTCCTTCTCTTACCATATACTGGCTTTTTCATGATAATTACAAGACACTCCAATCTCTGAGTTTCACTCCTAGTTCTAAAGATTAATTAACTAATTATGTAATTAATTAACCTGTGCTTAATTAACACCAGGAACCATTCCAGTTTTCTCCAGAACACCCTTAATTATAGGTTTCTATCCACACCAGCTGACACATGGTGACATTTTGAAACAAAGTGAATACGAATTTGCCTGTGGTCCTTGGTTTTTCCATCAGCGTTCTTATCATTAGTATCTGCAGTCGTGTCGCTGGATGTTTCTCAGGTCGCTCATACCACCATGAGGGTTATTTCTCACATAAAAACATCCCTCACCACAGCTCCATTTTCATGAACATTGTCTTCAACTGTCATAAAGTTCACTAGAGTTTTCCTTCTTGACCATATACAGGCTTTTTCATGGTACTTCCAACACTCTCCTATCTCTGAGATTCACTCTCAGTTCTAGAGATTAATTAATTATGTAATTAATTTAATTAATTATGTAATTAATTTAACTCTGCTTAATCAACACCAGGAAGCCTTCTGGTTTTCTCCAGAACACCTTTAATTGAGGGTTACTTGCCACACCAGCTGACACCTGGTGATATTTTGAGACAAAGTGAATACGAGTTTGCCTGTAGTCCTGAGTTTCTCAATCAGCATGCTTATCATTAATTTCTGAAATTGTGTGGATTGCTGTTTCTCAGGCTGCTTGTACCTCCATGAGGCTTCTTTCTCAAAGAAAATATCCCTCACCACAGATCCATTTTCATGAACATTGTCTTCCACACTGATACCGTTCACCAGAGGGTTCTTTCTCTGACCATACACATACTCTTCATGGTGCTTCCAACACTCTCCCATCTCTGAGTTTCACTCTCATTTCCAGAGATTAATTAACTAATTATGTTATTAATTTACCTGTGATTAATTAACACCAGGGATTGTTCCCCTTTTCTCCAGAACACTGTTAATTGGAGAGAGAGTTTCACTGACACCTGTGTCATGCAAACTCACGTTTATCACCACGGGTTTTCAGCTCCCTCCGCCTCCCACACCCCTCTGTGTCTCATCAACAAGGCTCTGTCCAATGGTACTTCCAGAACATTTACAAGAAACCTAAGAGTTACTTAACCGCAAATGAATGCTAACACTAACCTGAAAACTAACCCCTCCGGGGCTTTACATTCTCTGCGTTTCTCCTTCAGGTCTGAGGGAAAAAGACTGGTGTAAAGGAAATGGCAAAACTATTTTTGCTGAGTCATGGTTGTGAAAATTCAGGGTTTCCAGATCAGTCTTCAAGAGAGAGAGAGAGCTTTTTGAGCCCACAGGTATTCTTTAACTTTGAATGGAAATCGAAGCGTGCATTTTGCTATGAGTTGTCATAGACTGTTACCCTGCCCCTGTTTTACAAGCCTTTGTTCCATCGGGCTTCCAGAAAGCTAATGGAAATCCTCAACACTACATAGGCGTAAACTAACTAACCCTAAGCCTAACTCTCCAGGGCTGTCCAGTTTTTTCCTTCAACTCCAGAGATGCACGAAGTGAACAGAAATTGATTTATATTTTTGCTGAGTCACTATTGGGGTAACTCAGGGCTTACAGTGCAAACGTATCACGCAAGAGGGAGCTAGATATAGCCACCAACAGGTATCAGTTGAATTCTCATGAAAATTGTAGGGAAACTTTTGCTGAATCTTTTCACAGAAGTCCTCTTAGCTTTACCCCAGAGTTTTCTGTCTCTGTTTCACAAGTCTCTGTTCACCTGTGCTTCCAGAATGCTAAGCAGTAACCCTAACCAACACGTGACAATGAATAAAAGCCTAACCATGAACTAACCCTTAGCCAAACCCTCCATCCAGGCCTTTCCAGCCAGAACAGTTCTTGAACGAGTTTGAGCAGTGCAAGGAGAAGAGCAAAACGAATTTGCAGGAATCACTTTTGGGTGCTTCAGGTTTTCCAAGGCAAACATCGTGAATGAGTTGCACATCTGAACCCACGGGTATTCTTTGAACTTCTATCAAAATTGTAATGTGAGTTTTGTTGAAACTTGTTATAGAAATTGACAAGTGTCCCCATGACAGAATTGCCCTTCTCATAGCTTAATCTCTCTTCCTTCGTTTGTGGAGATGCCTGAGAATAAGGAAAATGGTGAAATACTTTTGCCAAGTCACTTTTGGGGTATTTCAGGTCTTCAAATGGCTATTATTCGAATTATCTCGATAATTGTAGAGTGAGTTTTCCAGAAAGTTGCCCTTTTTAAACACAGACTTACTTGCCCCTGTCTAACTATCCTCTGTCAAATGGCACTTCCAGAACCCTGACAATAGGCTGAAAAGTTACATAGCCTAAAATGAAAGCTAGCACTAATCCAAGCCTAACCCTCCAGGGCTTTCCAATCTCCAAGTTTCTCCTTTAGCTCTGGAGGGAGGTTTAAGAGTTGAAGGAGAAGAGTGAAACTATTTGGCCGAGACAGTATTCGGGAAATTCTGTATTTCCAGTGCAAGATTCAAGGATTTGGATATTTGAGCCCAAAGGTGTTCGTTGAATTTTCAGGAAAATCATAGAACGAGCTTTTCTGAAACTTGTCCTAGAGCTCATCCTTTGTTGTTGTTGACAGGTTTGTTGGTCTCCATTGAACAAGCAACTGTTCAGTGGGGCAAACTTCCAGAACGCTAACGAGCTTCAAGAAAGACTTGGATGCTTGATATTAAAATTCTCCTAATTTTAATATAAAATGTGGAATGAGTTTTGTTGAAAGTTGTCTTAGGACCTCACACGTTTTCACCACAAGGTTGTCCCCCTCTGTTAAAAAAAAAAACCTCTGTCAAATGGCACATACAGTACGCTGAAAATAACCATAACCTTCACATAACCCTAAAAATTAAAGTTAAACCTAAGCGTAAACCTCCAGGGCTTTAGAATCTCTCCATTTCTCTTTCAGTTCCAAGGGAGATTCATGAGTATAATGGGAAGAATGATACAAATTTCTTGGGCCACTATTGTGGAGTTTCGAAGTTTCCAGGGGAAAACTGCAAGAAAGAGTAGAATATTGTCTCCAACAGATATTCTTTGCATGCTCATGAAAACTGGAGAGGGGGTCTCACTAAAACCTGTCGCATTCAAGTTCACGTTTTTCACAACAGGTTTCACGCTTCCTCCGCCTCCTCCAAACCTCTGTCTCTCTTCAACAAGGCTCTTTACAATGGTGTTTCCAGAATGTTTACAAGATACCTAAGAGTTGGGCTGAGCCCCGGTGGCGTAGTGGTTGTGCACGGGACTGCGGCCCACTGGGATGGAGGTTCAATTCCGGCTCCCAGGAGCAAAGGCTGGGCCTCCTACTCCCACCACCTGCGGTCAGTGATGCCTAAAATAAAAAAAAAAATTTTAAAGATACCCAAGAGTTACTTAACCTCAAATGAACGCTAAAACTAAACCCTAACAAACCTAACCCAAACCCTAACAACCCTAACCCTAACCCTAAGCCTAGCAGCCCTAAACCTAACAAACCTAATACTAACAAGCTTAACCCTAACCCTAACAACACTAACCCTTACCCTAACAATCATAACCATAAACCTAACCATAACCCTAAAAACCCTAACCCTATCCCTAGCAAATCTAACCCTATCCCTAACAACCCTAACCCTAACAGCCCTGACCCTAACTCTAACCATAACTATCCTGACCATAACAACCCTAAGCCTAAACCTAACCATAACCTAATCCTAACCCTAACACTAACCCTAAATCTAACAACCCTAACCCTAACAACCCTAACCCCTAACCCTAACAAACCTAACCTTAACCCTAACAAATCTAACCATAGCAACACTAAGCCTAAAAATAACCCTAACCCTAACCCTAACAACCTTACCCTATGCCTAGCTACCCTAAGCCTAAGCCTAATAAAACTAACCCTAAGCCTAACACTAACAGTAGGCAAAACCTAACCCTAACCCTAACAACCCTAAACCTTACCCTTACCCTTACACTAACTCTAACCATAATCCTAACAATCCTAATCCTAACGTTATCCCTAACCCTAACCATGACACTAACCCTAACAAGCCTAACCCTAACCCTAAAACCTCTAACCCAACCCTAACAACCCTAACCCTAACCCTAATAACCCTAAACCTAACCCTAACAACCCTGAACTTAACAACCCTAACACTAACACTAACCCTAACAACCCTAAACATAACAAAACTAACCCTAACCCATACACTTACCCTTACCCTTACCCTAACCCTAACCCTATACTTAAAAAGACTAAACCTAATGCTAACCTTAAAAACCCTAACTCTGACCACTCTAACCCTAACCCTAAACCTAACTACACTAACACTAACCCTAACACTGACAACCATAACCTTAACTCAAACAAACCTAACTCTAACAAACCTAACTCTAACCCTAACCCTAACATTAAACCTAACAACCCTTACCATAACGCTAACAACCCTAACCCTAAAAGCCTAGCCCAAACAAACCTAACCATAACCATAGCCATAACCCTAACAACCCTACCATTAACCCTAACCCTAACCCTAACCCTTACCTTACCCTTACTCTTATCCTTACACTAACCCTAGCCCTAACAAGCCTAATCCTAAAAACCCTAACCCTAAGCATAACCCTAACAACCCTAACCCTAACAGCAACAACCCTAACCTTACCCTTAACCCTAAACTTAACCCTAACCCTAACAACCTTAACCCCAACCCTAACCTTAACCCTAACAACCCTAACCATAACCCTAAGAACCCTAACCCTAACCCTGACCATAACAAACTTAACCCTAACCCTAAACCTAAGCCTAACCCTAACAACCTTAACCCTAACCCTAACAACCCTAACCCTAATCCTAAAACCTTAACCTTAACAACTCTCACCCTAACCCTAACAATGCTAACCCTAACCCTAACCTTAACAACCCTAACCCTAACAACACTAATCTTAACCCTAACCCTAACACTCACACTTACCCTTACCCTTACACTTACCCTTACCCTTACCCTAACCCTAATTGTAACAATCCTAACGCTAACGCTAACCCTAACCCCAGCCCAAACCGTAACAACGCCAACGTTGACCCTAAGAACCTTAACTCTAACCCTAAACCTAACAACCCTAAACCTAACCCTAAAAGGCCTAACCCTAACAAGCCTAACCCTAACAACACTAACCCTAACCCTAACACGAACCCAAACCCTAACAATCCTAACCCTAATGGTAAACCTAATGCTAACCCTAACAACCCTAACTCTAACCCTAACCCTAACAAACCTAACTCTAGCAACCCAAACACTAACAACCTTAACCTTAACCTTAAAAACCCTAACCCTAACCTAACAACCCTAACACTAACCCTAACAACACTAACCCTTACCCTAACTCAAACCCTAACCCTAACAACCTTAACCCTAACACTAACCCTAAACAACTCTAACCCTACCAACCCTAAACCTAAAGCTAGCAAACCTAACCCTAACAAACTTAACCCTAAAACTAACCCTAACCCTTAGCCTAACCCTAACCATAACACTAAACTTAACAACCCAACCCTAATCCTGACACACCTAACCCTTACAACCTTAAACCTAGCCCTAACCCTAACCCTCACCCTAGCCCTAACAACCCTAATCCTAACGCTAACAACCCTAACCTTAACCCTAATCCTAACCCTTACAAGTAACCCTAACTGTAACCCTAACAAGCCTAAACTTAATCCTAACTCTGACAGCCCTAAACCTAACCAACCTAACCCTAACAACCTAACCTTAATCCTAACCCTAATCCTAACCCTAAGAACCCTAATCCTAACAACACTAACCCTAATGCTAACCCTAAAAACCCTAACCCTAACAACCCTTAACCTAATCCTAACAACCCTAACAATAACAAACCTAACCATAACCTTAACCCTAAACCCAACAGCCCTAACCCTTACAACCCTAACCCTAAGAACCCTAACTCTAACTCTAACAGCCCTAACCCTAACAGCCCTAAACCAAACAACCCTAACCATAACCCTAATACTAACCCTAAACGTAACAACCCTAACACAACCCTCACCCTCACCCTAAACCTAACCCTAAAAACCCTAACGCTAACACTAAAAACCCTAACCCTAACAACCCTAATCCTAACAACCCTAACTCTAACCTTAACAACCCAATCCCTAACCCTAACCCTAACATCCTAAACCTAATAAACATAACCTAACTCTAACCCTTACCCTTACCCTTACCCTAACCCAACCCTAACCCTAACCCTAAACCTTATAACCCTAACCCTAACAACCATAACCCAAAGCCTAACAGCAGTAACGCGAACCATAACACAAATCCTAACCCTAACCCTAACAGCCCTAACCTTTACCCTTACACTTACCCTAACCCTAACCCTATTTCTAACAACCCTAAGCCTAACGTTAACCCTAACCCTAACCTTAACCCTAACCATAGGAGCCCTAACCCTAACCTCCCTAACCCTAAAAACCCTAACACTATCAAACCTAACCCTAACCCTAACACTACCACTAACTTCCCTAACCCTAAACCTAATAACCCTAACTCTAACAGCCTTAAACCTAACGCTGACCAGAACCCTAACCCTAACAACCCTAACCCTAATCCTAACAACCCTAACACTAACCCTAACCCTAACACCCCTAGCCCTACCCCTTAACATAACCCTAACCCTAAACCTAACAACACTAACAGCCCTAACCCTTACAACCCTAAACCTAACAACCCTTACCCTAACAACCCTAACCCTAAACCTAACAACACTGACCCTAACTCATACCCTAACCCTAACCATAACAACCCTAACCCTAACCCTATCCCTAACCCTAAACCTAACAATCATAAACCTAACCCTAACCTTAAACCTAAACCTAACCATAACCATAACACCAACCCTAACGCTAACAAACCTAACCCTAACGCTAACAACCCTAACCATAACAACCCTAACCCTAACACTAATATTAACCCTAACAACCTTAGCTCTAACAACGCTAACCCTAACTCTAACAATCCTAATCCTAACACTAACAACCCTAACCATAACCCTAACACCAACCCTAAAACTAAAACCCTAAACCTAAACCTAAGAAATCTAATACTTACCCTAACCTAACCCTAACCCTAACAACACTAAGCATAACCCTAACAGCCATAAGCCTAATCCCAACCCTAACCCTAACACTAACAATCGTTACCCAAACCCTAACCCTGACAACACTCACCCTAAACCTAACA
The DNA here is from genome assembly GCA_004026705.1 of Nesogale talazaci. NCBI lineage: Eukaryota > Metazoa > Chordata > Mammalia > Afrosoricida > Tenrecidae > Nesogale > Nesogale talazaci. The sequence goes on from PVJH01009423.1 coordinate 44,972, forward strand.
ACACTAAGTCTAACAACACTATCCCTAACCCTAACAAACCTAACAAATCTGAGCCTAACCCTAACAACCATAACCCTAACCTTAACCCTAACCCTAACCCTAACACTAACAACCCTAAAACTAACCATGACCCTAACACTAACCCTAAAACCCTAACCCTAACACTAACAACACTAACCCTAACCCTAACAACCCTAACCTAACCCTAACCCTAACCTTAACCCTTACCCTTATCCTTAACCTAACTGTGACACTAACAACCCTAACCCTAACCTTAATAGCCCTAACTCTAACAACCCTAACTTTAACCCTAACCCTAAACTTAATCCTATAAATCCTAACCCTAACAAGCCTAACCCTAACAACACTTACCCTAACACTAACCTTAACATGAATCTCAAACCTAACAGCCCTAAAAATAACCCTAACAACGCCAATTGTAACCAAAACCCCAACCAAAACCATAACAACCCTAAACCTAAACCTAACAACCCTAACCCTAACAACCCTAACAACCGTAACCCTAACACTAACAACCCTAAAGCTAACCCTAACCCTAACAAACCTAACACTAACCCTAACAACCCTAAACCTAACTCTAACCCAAAATCTAACCCTAACCCTAATAAACCTATCTCTAACCCACACCCTAAACCTATCCCTAAGCCTAACCCTAACAAGCCTAACCCTAACAACCATAACCATAACCATAAACCTAACAACCCTATCCCTAACCTTAACCTTAATCCTAATCCTAACAACCCTAACTCTAGCCGTAACAACCCTAAACCTAACCCTAACCCTAACAACCCTAACCCAGAAAACATTAATCCTAACAACCCTAACCCTAACAACCCTAACCCTAACAACCCTTACCCTAACCCTAACCTAACTCTAAACGTAACCCTAACCCTTAGCCTTTCCCTTACACTTACCCTAACCCTAACAACCCTAACCCTAACCTTAATAACCCTAACTCTAACCTTAACAACCTTAAACCTAACCATACTATTCCTAACCCTAACAAACTTAACAATAACCCTAAACCTAACCCTAACAAGCCTAACCTTAACCCCAGCCCTAACCCTTACCCTAACACAAACAACCCTAACCCTAACAACCCTAACCCTAATGATAACCCTAACCCTAACAACCCTAAACTTAATCCTAACCCTAGCTCTAACAGCCCTATGCCTAGCCCTAACCCTAACAACCGAAAACCTAAGCCTAAACCTATCAAAACTAACCCTAACAAACCTAACTCTAACAACGTTAACCCTAACCCTAACCCTAAACCTAAACCTGACCCTAACCCTAAAAACCCTAACCTTAACCTTAACAACCCTAATCCTAACCCTAACAACCCTAACCCTAACCCTAAAAACCCTAACCCTAACAACCCTAACCTTAACATTAACCCTAATCCTAACCCTAGCAACCCTAACCATAAAAACACTTACTCTAAACCTTACCCTAACCCTACTCCTAACAACCCTAACCCTTCCCCTAGCAACCATAACCATAACAACAATAACCCTTAACCTAACCCAAACTGTAACCTAAACCTAACCCTAACACCCCTAAATCTTACCCTTACCATTATGCTAACTCTAAACCTAACAAGCCTAACACTAACATTTACACTAACAACCTAACCCTAACACTAAACCTAACAACCCTAAACTGAACCCTAACCCTAACCCAAACAACCCTTAACCTAATCCCAACAACCCTAACGATAAGAAACCTAACCTTAACCTTAACCCTAAACCTAACAGCCCTAGCCCTTACAACCCTTACCCGAACAACCCTAACCCTAACACTAAACCTAATACTAACCCTAACCCTAACAACCCTAAACCTATCCTTAACAACCCTAACCCTAACAACCCTAACCCTAATACTAACCCTAAACCTAACAACCCTAACCCAACCCTCACCCTCACTCTAATCCTAACCCTAAAAACCCTAACGCTAACCCTAACAACACTAACCCGATCCCTAACCCTAACAACCCTAACTCTAACCCTAACAACCCTATCCCTAACCCTAACCACCCCAACCCTAACAACCCTAACCCTAACAACCCTAACCCTTACCTTAACAACCCTAACCCTAACAACCCATATCCCTAACCCTAACCCTAAACCTAACCCTAACCCTAAACATTACCCTTACTTACCTTACCCTAACCCTAAACCTTACAACCCTAAGCCTAACTCTAGCAACCATAACCCTAGCAACAATAACACTAACCATAGCACAAATTCTAACCCTAAACCTAATAACCCTAACCCTAACCCTTACACTTACCCTAGCCTATTTCTAACAACCCTAACCCTAATGCTAACCCTAGCCCTAACCTTAACCCAAACCATAGGAACCCTAACCCTAAACCTAAGCCTAACCTCCCTAACCCTGACAACCCTAACACTATCAAACCTAACACTAACAACCCTAACCCTAACGCTACGCCTAACAACCCTAACCATAACAGCATTAACCCTAACCAAAATCCTAGTCCTAACCTAACACTAGCCATAAACCTAACAACCCTAATCCTAACCCTAATAACCCTAAACCTAACAACCTTAACCCTAATCCTGGCCATAACTCTAATCCTAACAACCCTAACACTTACCCTAACCTTAACCCTAACCCTAACATCCCTTGCCCTACCCCTTACCATAACCCTGACCATAACCTAAAACACTAACAGCCCTAACCCTTACAACCCTAACCCTAACAACTCTTACCCTATCAACCGTAACCTTATCCCTAGCAACGCTAGCCCTAACACTATCCCTAACACTAACAACCCTAACCCTAACAACCCTAACCCTAACCCTTACAACCCTAACCCTAACCATAACAATCCCAACTATAACCCTAACACTAAACTTAAAACAAAAAAACCCTACACCTACCCCTAAGAAACCTAACCCTTACCCTAACCTAACCTAACCCTAACAACACTGAGCCTAACCCTAACAACCATAAGCCTAACCCTAACCATAACCCTAACCCTAACAACCTTAACCCTAACACCAACAACCATTGCCCTAACCCTAACCCTAACAACCCTAAGCCTAAACCTAACAACCGTAACCCTAAAAACCTTAACCCTAACCCTAACAAATATAACAAACCTAAGCCTAACCCTAACAACCCTAACCCTAACCTTAACCCTAACCCTAACACCCCTAAAACTAACCATGTCTCTAACCCTAACCCTAACAACCCTTGCCCTAAACCTAAAAACCCTACCCCTAACTCTAACCCTAACCCTAAACCTTACCCTTACCCTTACCCTAATGCCAACCCTAACCCTAAACCTTACAACCCTAACCCAAACGCTACCAACAATAACTCTAACCCTAACCCAAATCCTAACCCTAACCCTAACAAACCTAACCTTTACCCTTACATTTACACTAACCCTAATCCTAACCATGACAAGTTCATCCTTAACCCTAACACTCCTAACCCTAACACTAGCGCTAACCCTAACCTTAACAACCCTAACCCTAACCATACCATTAATAACCCTAAACTTAACCCTAACCCTAGAAACCCTAACTCTAACAGCCCTAATCCTATCAACTCAAACCATAACAACCCTAACCCTTACACTAACACTAACACTAACCCTTACAAGTCTAACCATAATCCCCACCTTCAACCTGACCCTAATCATAACAACCCTAACGATAACCCTAACAACCCTAACCCTAACAACCCTAACTCTAACCCTAGCAACCCTATCCCTAACCCTATCAACCCCAAACCTAACAACCCTAACCCTAACAAACCTTACCCTAACCCTATCCTTAACAACCCTAACACTAAATCTAACAAACCTAACTCTAACAACCCTAACCCTTAGACTAACCCTAAACCTCACAACCCTAACCTTTACCCTAACAAACCTAACCCAAACCCTAAACCTAAGCCTAAACCTAACCACCCTAACCCTAACACTAACAACCCTAGCCCTAACAAACCTAACCCTAACAAACCTAACCCTAAACCTAACCCTTAGCCTAACCCTAACCCTAACAACCCTAAACCTAACAACCCTAAGCCTTACCCTTACCCTTACTCTTACACAGACCCTAACCATAACAATCCTAACCCTAATAACACTAACCCTAACCCTACACAAATTCTAACCCAACCCTAACCCTCACAACACTAAACCTTACCCTTACACTTACCCTAACCCTAACCCTATTCCTAACAACCCTAACCCTAACCATAGGAACCCTAAACCTAAACATAACCCTATCATCCCTAACCCTACAATCCTAACAGTATAAACACTAACCCAAACCCTAACACTAATACTAACACTAACCATAAACCTATGAATCCTAACCCTAAACCTAATAGCCCTAACCTTAACAAACCTAACCCTAACTCTAACAACCCTAAGCCTAATCCTATCCACCCTAAACCTAACCCTAACGCTAACCCTAACCCTTACCCTAACATAACTAGCCATATCCCTAACCTAACCCTAAACCTAACAACCTTAACAGCACTACCCCTAACGTTAACCCTAACTTGAACCCTTAACCTAACAACCCTTACGGCCCTAACTCTAACCCTAACTCTAACAACCCTAACCCTAACACTAACAATCCTAACCCTAACTCTAATACTACCAACCCTAATCCTAACCATAAGCCTAACCTTAACAACCGTAAGCCTAACCCTAAACCTAAAACTAACCCTAACACTAAATCTAACCATAACCCTATCAACCCTAGTGCTAACACTAACCCTAACAACCGTAACCATAACCTTAACCATAACCCTAACAACCCTAATCCTAAATCTAACAACCCTAATCCTAACAACCCTAACCGTAATCCTAAATCTAACCATAACCCTAACTCTAACAGCGCTAATCCTAACCCTAACAACCCTAACCCTAACCTAGGAACACTAAACCTAACCTTAACCCTATCCCTAACCCTAACCATAACAACCCTAGCAGTAACCCAAACCCTAAGTCTAACACTAGCCCTAACATCCCTAACCCTAACTCTAACAACCCTAACCCTAAACCTAACAACACTAAACCTAACCCTAACCCTATCCCTAACACTAACCCTAACAACCCTAACCCTAATCCAAACAACGTAACCCTAAAAACCCTAAACCTAAGCCTAATGCTAACCCTAACCTAAGCCTATCCCTAACCCTAAACCTAACCCTAACCCTTCCTTACCCGTAACCTAAAGCTGACACTAACAACCATAACCCTAAGCCTAACAACCCTAACCCTAACCTAACCCCAACCCTAAACCTAAGCCTAACCCTTAACCTTACCCTTACACTTACACTTACCTTAACCCTAATGCTAACAATCCAAACCCTAACCATAACAACACTAACCCTAACCCAAACAACCCTAATCCTTACCCTAACCCTAACAACCCTAATCATAACCATAAGCCTAACCCTAACAACACCAAATCTAACCCTAACCTTAACAACTCTAACATTAACCCTAACCCTAATCCTAACAACCTTAACCCTAATCCTTCACAACCCTAATTCTATCCCTAATCCTAACAAGCCTAACCCTAACAACCCTAACCCTAATAACCCTAACCCTAACACTAACCCTAAACCTAACAACCCAAACCGCAACCCTAGCCCTAATCTTAAACCTAGCCCTAAAAACACTAAAATAACCCTAACAACACTAACTCTAACAACCCTAACCATAACAACACTAACCCTAACCCTAACCCTATCCCTAACCCTAACACTTTACCTTACCCTTACCCTAACCATAACCCTAACCCTAACAACCCTAACCCTAATCCTAATCCTAAGAAGCCTAAGACTAACACTAACCTTAACCCTAAAAACATTAACACTAATCCTAACAACCTTAAACATAACCTTATAAAACCTAACCCTAACCTTAACCCTATGCCTATCCCTCACAAACCTAATGCTAACCCGTACACTAACCACCCTAACCCTAACCCTAAGAACCTTAAAACCTTACAATAACCGTAAAAGTCCTAACCCTAACAACCATAAAGCTAAGAAACTTAACCATAACCCTAAGCCTAAGCCTAACACTTACATCCCTAACCTAACCCTGTCTCGACCCGCGGGACATTCAAACGTGGATCTCTGGGTCCGGAGCCTGGAAGATGAAGATGGGCAGGAGACGCGAAGAATGGAGGCAAGACAGGATTCTGATCAAGCCTCGTTTATTGGGGCAAAACTCAGGGTATATAAAGCCAATGGTCAGGAGTAAAGGTCACAGCTTATGCTAATGAGGTAGAGTCAACAGTAGCCAATCCTGGATGAGTGCCAAATAAAGGGGAAAAAAGGTGTGTATGTTAATAAGGGTGATAAGGGGTGAGTCTTTCAGCCAATAGCAGTAAAGGTTTATCCGGAACGTCACTGTAGCGGAACTAGGTGTCCTCTGTGCGTCTGGTGGTCTTTGCTAAAGCCCTGGGGCGGAAGGGATTGTTTGCAGAGCAAACAATGGCCTTTGAATCCGGCTCTCCACATAACCCTAGCAAACCTAACCCTAAATCTAACAACTCTAACCCTAAACCTAACCCTAACAATCCTAACCCTAACTCTAACCCCAACAACCCTAACCCTAACAACCCTAACGCTAACAACCCTAACCTTAACCCTGACCCTAGCCCAACCCTAAACTTCACCCTAACCATAACCCTAACAGCCCTAACCCTAACCCTAACAACTCTCACCCTAACCCTAACCCTAACTACCCTAACCCTAACAACCTTAAAGCTAACAACCCTAACCTTAACCCTTACCCTAGGCCAACCCTAACCCTCACCCTAACCATAACCCTAACAACCCTCACCCTAACAACCCTCACCTTAATTCTAACTACCGTAACCCTAACAACCTTAACGCTAACAACCCTAACCTTAACCCTAGCCCTAGCCCTAACCCTAACCAACACTACCCTCAGCCCAACCCTAACAACCCTAACCCTAACAACTTAATTCTAAACCTAACCCTAAAATCCCTAACCCTATCGCTAAACCTAACAAGCCTAACCCTAACTCTAACCCTAACAACCCTAACCCTAACAGCGCTAGCCCTAACAACCCTAACATTAACATTAAACCTAGCCCTAACACTAACCCTAACGCTAACAACCCTAACCCTAACAACCCTAAGCCTAACACTAACCCTAACATTAACACAAACCCTAACCTTAACAACCCTAACCGTAACACTAACCTTAAGTCTAACCCTTACAATCCTAACCCTAACACTAACACTAGCCACCCTAACCCTAAGAAACCTAAACCTAACCATAACCCAAACAGTCCTAACCCTAACAACCCTAACCCTAAGAAACTTAGCCATAACCATAACCCTAATGCTAACAACCCTAACCTTAACCCTAAACAAAACCCTAACAGCCCTAAACCTAACACTAACACTAACCCTAACAACCCTAACTCTAACCCAACCCTAACAAACTTAACCCTAACCCTCACCCTAACCTTAACCTTAACAACCCTAAACCTAACACTAACCCTAAAAAATCTAACCCTAACCCTAACCCTAAGCCTAAACCTAACAAACCTAAACCTAACCCTAAACATAACCCTTACTCTAACAACCCTAACAAAATCCCTAATAACCCTACCCTAACCTTAACCTTAACCGTACCCCGAACCCTAATCTGAACACTAACAACCCTACCCCTAACCCAAACCTTAACAACCCTAATCCTAAATATCCTAACCCTAACAAACCTCACCCTAACAACCCTAACCCTAAGCCTAACAATCCTATCCCTAACCATAACAACCTTAACCCTAACAACTCTAACCCTAAAAGCCCTAACCTTAACTACCCTAACCCTAACCCTAAACCTAAACATAACACTAACAGCCTTAACCCTAAACCTAGCAAGCATAAAACCAACCTTATCTCTAACCCTAAACCTAAACCGAACACTAATTCTAACAACCCTAACCCAAAAAACCCTAACCCTAACAACCTCACCCTATCAACCCTAAAGCTAACGCTAACAACCATAACCCTAAACCTAATAACCCCAAACCTAACCCTATCCCTAACCCTAACCCTAACCCTAACACTAACAACGCTAACCCTAACGCTAACAACCCTAAGCCTAACAACCCTAACCCTAACACTCAACTAACCCTAAATATAACCCTTACTCTAACCATAACCCTACCCTTAACCTTCCTCTTGCCCTTACCCTTACCCTTACCTGTAGCTTAACCCTAACCCTAACAACCCTAACTCTAATCTTATCAACCCTAAACTTAACCCTAATAGCCCTATCCCTAACCCTAAGAACCCTAACCATAACCATACAGCCCTAACCCTTACCTTCTCCCTAAACCTAACAACCTTAACCCTAAACCTAACAACCATAACCATAACCCTAAATACCCTAACCCTAACAATAACCCTAACACTAACACTAACCCTAACAACTCTTACCCTAACACTAACCCTAACCCTATCCCTAACAATCCTAACCCTAACCCTAATACTAAAACCCTAAGGCTAACAACCCTAACCCTATCAATCCTAACCCTAACCCTAGCCATAATCCTAACAACCCTAAACCTAACCCTAATAACCGTAACCTTAACCCTAACCCTAACTAAACTAACCCTAGAAACCTTAACCCTAACAGCTCTAACCCTAAACCTAACAACCCTAACCCTAACAACCCTAACAACACTAACCCTAACCCTAATAACCGTAAACCTAACACTAACCCTAACGCTTACCATAACCCTAACAAACTAAACCCTAACACTAACAAACCTAACCCTAACAATCCTAATCGTGTCTCTAACAACCCTAACCCTAAACATAACGCTAACCCGAACCCGAACCCAAACCCTAACAAACCTAACACTAACCCTAATGCTAACCCTACACTAACCCAAACCCTAACAATGCTCATCCTAACCCTAACAATCCTAACCTTAAGCCTTACCCTAGCCCTAACCCTAACTGTAACCCTAACCCTAACAACCATAACCCTAAGCCTAGCAACCCTTAACCCTTACCCTAAACCTAGTCATAACCCTAACCCTAACACCAACAAACCTTACCCTTACCTTAACCCTTACCCTAAACCTAGTCATAACCCTAACCCTAACACCAACAAACCTTACCCTTACCTTAACCCTTACCCTAACCCTAAAACTAACCCTAAAACCCTAACACTAACCTTAACACTAACCCGAACCCTAAGAAGCCCAACCCTAACACTACCAACTGTAACCCTAACCCTAATCTTACCCTAACCCTAACACTAACCCTAACCCTAAAACCCTAAACGTAACCCTAACAACGCTAACCCTAACAACCCTAACCCTAACATCCCTAACCCTAAAAACCCTAACCCTAACAACCCTCACCCAAACCCTAACAACCATAACCCAAACACTAACCCTAACCCTAACAACCCTAGCTCTAAGAACCCTAACCCTAACCCTAACAACCCTAAACTTAAGCCTAACCCTAACTGAAACCCTAACAAGCCTAACCAAAATCCTAACACCCCTAACCTTAAACCTAACCCTAACCCTAACAAGCCAAACATGAATCATTACCCTAACCCTATTCCAAAAAACCCTAACTCTAACTCGGTCAACTCTAACCCTAACCCTAACAACACTAACCCTAACAATCCTAACCCTAACACTAACAACTCTAACCCTAACCCTAACAACCCTTTGCCTAACCCTTACAACCCTAAACCTCACCCTAACAAGCCTAACCCTAACCCTAAAAACCCTAACACTATGACAACCCTAACCCGAACAACACTAACACTAAAACTAACCCAATTCCTAACAACCCGAACCCTAACCCTAAAATGCTAACCATAACCATAACAATCATAGCCCTAACCCTAACAATCCTAACCCTAACCCTAACATTAACAATCCTAACCCTAACAACCCTAACCCTAACAACACTTACCCTAACCCTAACTCTAGCAACCCTAATCCTAACAAACCTAACCCTAGCAACCCGAATCTGAACCCTAACCATAACCCTAACAACCCTAATCCTAACCCTAACAACCGTAACCCTAACCCTAAACCATCTAACCCAACCCTAGCAACTGTAACCCTAACAACCTTAACCCTAACCCTAACAACCCTAACTCTAACCCTAACAACCCTAAACCTAACCCTAATAACCGTGAACCTAACCCTAATACTAACCCTAACACTTAATCTAACCCTAACAAACGTAACCATAACACTAACAACTGTAGCACTAACAATCCTAACTGTAACCCTAACAACCCTAACCCTAACACAACACTAACCCAAACCCTACCAAACCTAATGCTAACCTAACGCTAAACCTACACCAACACAAACCCTAACAACCCTAGTCCTAACCCTAACAACTCTATCCCTAACAATGCTAACCCTAACCCTAACCCTAACAAAAATAACCCTTACTCTTAACCTTACCCTTACCCTTATCCAAACCCTAAACCTAACCCTAAAAACTCTAATCCTAATCCTAACAACCCTTAACCTAAATCTAACCCTAACCCTAACCCCAACAACCCTAACCCTTACCTTAACCCTAAACTTAACCCTAAAACCCTAACCCTAACCTTAACACTAGCACTAACCCTAACAACCCTAATGCTAACCCTAACAACTGCAACACTAACACTAACCCTAACACTAACCCTAGCCCTTACAACTCTAACCATGACCCTAACAACCCTAAACATAATCCTAACAACCCTAAGCTTAACAATCCTAAACCTAAAAACCCTAACCCTAAAACCCTAACCCAAACACTAAAAACCATCACCCAAACACTAACCCTAACCCTAACAAACCTAACTTTAAAAGCTCTAACTCTAACAACCCTAACCCTAACAACACTAACCCTAAGCCTAACCCCAACCATAACCCTAACGATGCTAACCAAAACCCTAACAACCCTAACTTTAAACTAACCCTAACCCTAACAACCCTAAGCCTAACCCTAACACTAACATCCTTAACACTAACCCTAACATACCTAACCCTAACAACCCTAACCCTAACCTTAACAACCCTAAACCTAAAAACCCTAACCCTAACAACCCTAAAGGTAAAAGTCATAGCCATAGCAAGCCTACCCTAAACCTAACAACCCTTCCCTAATTCTTTCCCTAATCTTACCCTAAGAGTCTAACCCCAACCCTAACCCTAACAGCCCTAACCCTAAACCTAACACTAACCCTAACCTTAACCCTAATGACCCTATCCCTAACCCTAAAAACCCTAACCCTATCAACCCTAACCCTAACAACTCTAATGCTAAGGTTAGCCCTGACCATAACCTTAAAACCCAAACACTAACCCTAGCAACCCAAACCTAACGCTAATCCTAACCCTAACCCTAACGCTAATCCTAACCCTAACAACCCTAGCTCTAACAATCCTAACCTTAACCCTAACCCTAACTCTCACTCTAGCAACCCTACCCCTAACCCTTACCCTTAACCTTATGCTTACCCTTACCAAAACCCTAAGTCTAACCCTAACAACACTAACCCTAATCCTAACAACACTTAACCTAACCCTAACCCCAACAGCCCTAACCCTACCCTAACCTTTATCATAACCCTAACTCTAACCCTAACCACCCTAGCCCTAACCCTAACAACCCTAACCCAACCGTAACCCTAACACTTGCCCTAACCCTAACAACCCTAACCATAACACTAACAATGCTGACTGTAACCCTAACAACTCTAACCCTAAAAACCCTAACCTTAACAACCCTAAGCCTAACAACCCTATCCCTAAGCCTAAGAAACCTATCCCTAACGCTAAGCTAAAGCTAACCCTAAACCTAACCCTACCAATAACTAGCCTATCCCTAAATATAACCTTAACCCTAACAACCCTAACCCTAAACACCCCAACCCTAACCCTAACCTTAAGCCTAACAACCCTAACCCAAACCCTAACAACCATAACCATAACCCTAACACTAAACCAAACCTGAACCCGAAACCTAACCCTAACAACTCTAACCCTAAAAACCCTAACGCTAGCAACCTTAATCCTAACCCTAACCCTAACATCCTTAACATTAACCCTAACAAACCAAACCTAACCCTAATCCTCACCCTAACGCTAACAACCCTAACTCTAAAAACCCTGACTCTAGCAACTCTAACCCTAACAATCCAAACCCAAACCCTAACACTAACCCCAACCCTCAAGCTAATCCCAACAACTCCAACCCTAACCCTAACAACCCTAACCCTAACCCTAACCCAAACAATGCTAACAGTAACCCTAACAACCCTAACCTTAACCCTAACACCCCTCACCACAACCCTAATGCTAACCTTAATAACCCTAACCTTAACCCTAACCTAACAACCCAAACACTGACCCTAAGCCTAACCCTAAGCCTAAGCCTAACCCTAACAACCCCAACCCTAACCCTAACATCCCTAACTCTAACCCAACCCTAACATCCCTCATCCAACTCCTAACCCTAATCCAAACAATCCTAACACTAACCCTAACCCACTAACCCTAATGCCAACAACCCTACACATTACCATAACCCTTTCCCTAACACTAACCCTAACCCTAACAACCCAACCCTAACCCTAAACTTATTATTAACCCTAACCCTAACAAACCTAACCCTAATCCTAACAACCGTAACCCTAACTCTAACAAACCTAAGCCAAAAAACCCTAACCCTAGCAACCCTAACCCTCACGCTAACACTTACTCTAACCCTAATCCTAACCCTAACAAGCCTAACACTAACACTAACCATAACCCTAACAAACTTAACCCTAACCATAACACCCCAAAGGTAACCGTAATCCTCACCCTAACTCTAAAAACCCCAAACTTAACAGCACCACCCTAACAACCAAACCCTAACACTAATCCTAACCCTAACACTAATCCTAACAACCTTAACCCTAAGCCTAACAACCATAAACGTAACACTAACCCTAACCCCAACAACCCTAACCCTAACAACCCTAACCATAACCCTAACCCTAAAGCTAACCCAACCCTAACACTTACCCTTACCCTTACCCTTACTCTAACGCTAACAATAACAACCCCAACCCTAAACCAACAATGCTAACTGTAACCCTAACAACCCTAAACTTAACCCTAACAACCCTAACCACAACACTAACCTTAACGCTAACAACCTAACCCTTACCTAACAACCCTAACACTGACCCTAAGCCTAACTCTAACCATAACCATAACCCTAAGAACCCTAACCTAACCCTATAAACCTTAACCCTAACCCTAACAACCCTAACCCTAACACTAAGCCTAACCCTAACAACCACAACCCTAACCCTAATACTAACAAACCTTACCATAACCTTAACAACACTAACCCTAACCATAACCATAACCATAACCTTAACAGCGTTAACCCTACCAACCCTAACCCTAACCCAAGCCCACACCCTAACCCTTACCCTTACCCAAACCCTAAGCCTAACCCTAAAACCCTAACCCTAATCCTAACAATCCTAACCCTAACGCTAACAACATTAACCCTAACCCTTACACTAATCCTAATCCCAACAACCCTAACCATTAACCTAACCCTTTACCTAACCCTAACTCTAACAGCCCTAGCCTTTACCCTAACCTTAATCCTAACCCTAGCCCTAACAACCCTAACCCTAACAACTGTAACCCTAACTCTAACAATCCTAAACCAAAAAACCCTAACCCTCACTCTAACTACCATAACCCTAACGCTAACGCAGACCTTAAATCTAACCTTAACAACCGTAACACTAGCACTAACCCTAAACCTAACTGTAACCCTAACAACCTAACCAAAACTGTAACAACCCTAACACTAGCCCCAACACTAACTCAAACCCTAACCCTTAAAATCCTAACCCTAAAAACCATAACTATAACAAACCTAACCCTAACAACCCTAACCCTCACCCTAACCCTAACCCTAACAACCCTAACCTTAACCCTAAAAAACTTAACCCTAACGCTAAAAAAAACTAACCCTAACAATGCTAACCATAACAATCCTAATCCTAACCCTAACACTAACCCTAAACCTAACAACCCTAACCCTAACAACCTGAACACGAATCATTACCCTAAGCGTAATCCAAAAAAAACCGTAACCCTAACCCTTTCAACTATTACACTAACCCTAACAACATTAACCTTAACAATCTTAACACTAACACTAACCCTAACACTTAACACTTAACGCTAACACTAGCAATTCTAACCCTAACACTAACAACCCTTTTCCTAACTTTTGTAACCCTAACCCTCACCCTAACAACCGTAACCCTAACCCTAACCCTAAAAACACTAACACTAACCCTAACAACTCTAAAACTAACACGAACAACACTAACACCAACACTACCCTAACCCTAACAATAAAACGCTAACCCTCACACTAATAGCCATAACCCTAACAATCTTAACCCTAACCCTAACAAGTCTAACCCTAATAACCCTAAAACTAAACCTAACAACCCTAGCACTAACCCTTACAACCTTTAACCTAATCCTAACCCTAACCCTAACCCTACCCTAACTCTAAAAACCCTAACCCTAGCAACCCTAACCCAAACGCTAACCATAACCCTAACAACCCTAACCCTAACAACCGTAATCATAACCCTAACCCATCTCACCTAACCCTAGCAACCGTAACCCTAACAACCCTAACCCTAACAACCTTAACCCTAAATTAACAACCCTAACCCTAACAACCCTAAACCTAACCCTAATAACCGTAAACCTAACCCTAACAGTAACCCTAACGTTAAACCTCACCCTAACAACCTTAACCCTAACTACCCTAACCCTAACAATCCTAACTGCAACCTTAACAATCATAACCCTAACCCTAACCCTATCCCAAACCCTATCAAACCTAACAGAAACCCTAACGCCAAACTTACACTAACCCAAACCCTAACAACCATAATCCTAACCCTAACAACCCGAACCCTAACCCTAACAACACTAAACCTAACTGTAACCATAACAACCCTAACTCTAACAACAATAACTCTAACCCTAACCCTTATCCTTACCCTTATCCAAACCCTAAGCCTAACCCTAAAAACCCTAACCTTAATCTTAACAACCCTTAACCTAAACCTCACCCTAACCCTGAACCCTTACCCTAACCCTAAGCATAACCCTAAAACCCTAACCCTAAGCTTAACACTAACCCTAACCTTAACAACCCTAACACTAACAACCATAAGCCTAACCCTAACACAACCCTAACCCTAACACTAACCCTAACCTTAACAACCCAAACCATAACCCTAACAACCATAACCATAACCCTAACAACCCTAACCCAAACATTAACCCGAAGCCTAACAACCCTAACTCTAAAAACTCTAACTCTAACACCCAAACCCTAACCCTAACAACCCTAACCCTAAGCCTAACCCTAACCACAACCCTAACGACCCTAACCCAAACCCAAACAACCCTAACCTTAAACCTAACCCCAAGCCTAACCCTAACAACCCTAACCCTAATCCTAACAACCCTAAGTCTAACCCTAACACTAACATCCCTAATACTAACCCTAACATACCTAACCCTAACATCCGTAACCCCAATCCTAATACTAACAACACTACCCCTAATCCTAAGAACCCTAACACTAACACTAACCCTTAAAACCCTAACCCTAACCCTAACAAACCTAACCTAATCATAACAACCCTCAACCTAAACCTAACAACCCTAACCCTACCCTTAACAACCCTAATCCTAACCCTAACCCTAACAACTCTAAAGCTAAAAACCCTAACTCTAACAACTCTAACCATAGAAACCCTAACCATAACAAGCCTACCATAACCCTAACCACCCTTACCCTAATCCTATCCGTAACCCTAACCCTAACAAGCTTAACCCTAGCCCTAACGCTAACCCTAACAACCCTAACCCTAATGCTGATCCTAACCCTAACCCTAGACCAAAGCTAAACCTTAACCCTAACAGCCCTAAACCTAACCCTAACAGCCTTAACCCTAAACCAATCAAACCTAAACCTAACAACCTTAACCCTAACAACTCTAACAATATCAACCTTAACCCTAATACTAACCCTAACCCTAACCCTAACAACTCTAATCCTAACCCTAAAAATGCAAAGCTAACCCTAATCCTAACCCTAACCCTAGCACTAAGCCTAACCCTAAACCTAACAACCTTAACCCTAAAAACTCTAACCCTAGCCACCCTAACAATAACAACCCTAACCCTAACCCTAAAGCTAACCCTAACAACCCTAAGCCTAACCCTAACAAGCTTAAACCTCAACCTAACCCTAACACTAACCCTAAACCTTACACTTACCCTCACCCTAACCCTAACCCTAGCAACCATAACCCTAACCCTAAAAACCCTAACACTACACCTAACCCTAACAAGCCTAAAATTGACCCTAATCCTAACCGTAACCCTTACAACCATAAACCTAAGCTAACCCTAACAACCCTAACCACAACCCTAACCCTAACAACCTTTACCCTAACCCTAACAACCCTAACACTAACCCTAACAACCCTAAGCTTAAACCTCACAACCCTAAACCTAACAGCCCTAAACCTAACCCTAAGTATCCTAACACTAAACCTAACAACACTAATCCTAACCCTAAAAACACTAACTCTAAACCTAACTATAACCCTAACCCTAAAAACCCTAAGCCTAGCACTAACAACCCTAACCCTAACCCTAGCCCTAACCCTAACCCTAACACTAACCCTAACCCTAACCATAACTACCCTAACCCTAACAAACCCAACCCTAACATTAACAACCTTAACCCTAACAACTGTATCCCTAACCCTAACCCTAAAAAAACTAACCTTAACACTAAGCTTAACGCTAATCCTATCACTAACAACTCTAACCCTAACCCTAACAAACCTAACCCTAACACTAGCCCTAACTCTAACCCTAGCAACCATATACCAACCCTAACAAACCTAACACTAACCCTAACAACCCTAAAACCAACCCCAACCCTAACCCTAAAAACCCTAACCCTAACCCTAACATACCTAACCCTAACAACCCTAACTCTTACAACCGTAACATTAACCCTAGCCCTAACCCTAACCCTAGCAACTCCAAACCTAACCATAACAAACCTAACCCTAACCCTAACACTAACACTAACCCTAACAACCTTAACCCTAACTCTAACAACCCTAAACCTAACCTTAACACTATCCCTAACCATAACAATCCTAAGCCTAACAAGTCTAAACCTGAACTAACCCTAACCCTTACCATTACCATTACTCTTACCCTTACCCTTACCCTAACCCTAAAAACCCTAACCCTAACACTAACAACCCTGAACCTAACACCAACCCTAACATGAACAAAACTAAACCTATCCCTAACCTAACCCTAACCAACCTAACCCTAACAACCCTAACCTTAACAACCCTAACCCTAACCCCAACCGTAACCCTAAGCCTAACACTAACCATAATCCTAGCAACCCTAACACTAACCCTAACCCTAGCCCTAAAAATTCTAGCCCTCACAAACCTAACCCTAACCATAACAACCCTAAAAGTAACCCTCACAACCCTAACCCTAACCCTAACACTAGCAACCACAACCCTAACCAAAACAACCCTAACCCTATGAACCCTAAACCTAACAACCCTAACCCTAACAAGCCTAACCCTAACCCTATCTCTAACCCTAACAAGCCTAAACCTAACCCTAACCCAAACCTAAACCTAAACCTAACAACCCTAACCAAAACCTTAACAACCCTAACCCTAACCCTAATCTTAACCCTACCGCAAACCCTACCCCTAAACCTAACAACCCTACCCCTAACCCAAAACCTAAGAACCCTAACCCTAAATTTCGTAACCCTAACAACCTTAAAACTAACATCCCTAACCGTAACCCTAACAACCCTATACCTAACCATAACCATAACCCTAAGCCTAACCCTAACAACCCTAACCCTAAACCTTACCCTAACCCTAAACATAATATTAACAACCGTATCCCTAAACCTAGCAACCCTAAACTTAACCCTATCTCTAACCCTAAACCTAAACTTAACCCTAACCCTAATAACCCAAAACCTAACCCTATGCTTAACCATAACCCTAACCCTAACACTAACAACCCTAACTCTAACCCTAACAACCCTAAGCCTAACAACCCTAACACTAAACTAACCCAAACCATAACCCTTACCCTAACCGTACTCCTAACCCTTAACATTACTCTTGCCATTACCCTTACCCCTAGTCTAACCCTAACCGTAACAACCCTGACTCTAACCCTATCAACACTAACCTTAGACCTAACAACCCTATCCCTAATCCTAACAACCCTAATCCTAACCATAGCAAACGTAACCCTAACCCTACCCCTACCTCTAAACCTACAACCCTAACCTTAAACATAACAACCCTATCCCTAACCCTAAACATAGTCATAACCCTAACCCTAACAACCCTAACCCAAGCCGTAACACTAACAACTCTAACCCTAAATCTAAAAAACTTAACCCTAACGCTAAAAAATAACACTAACAACGCTAAACCTAACAACCCTAACAACACTAACCCTAACCCTAACAACCCAAACACTAATCATTACCCTAACCCTAATCCAAAAAACCCTAACCCTAACCCTTTCAACTCTAACCCTAACCCTAACAATCCTAACACTAACACTAACCCTAACACTAACAACTCTAACACTAACCCAAACAACTCATTGACTAACCCTTACAATGCTAACCCTCATCATAACAACCATAAACCTAACCCTAACCCTAAAAACCCTAACAACCCTAAACCTAACACTAACAACACTAACACTAACACTGACCCACCCTAAAAACCCTAACCCTAACCCTAAAATGCTAACCCTAACTCTAACGCTAACACCCATAACCCGAACCCTAAACCTAACAAGCCTAACCCTAACAAACCTAACACTAACAATCCTAACCCTAACGCTAATCCTAACAAGTCTAACCCTAACAAACCTAACGCTAACAATCCTAACCCTAACCCGAACCCTAACTCTAACCCTAACAGCCCTAACATTAACCCTAAAAACCCTTACTCTAATCCTAATCCTAACCTTAACCCTAGCAATCCTAACCCCAACCCTCACCATAACCCTAACAACCTTAACCCTAACCCTAAAATCTGTAATCCTAATACTAAACCTAACTAACCTAAACCTAGCAACTGTTACCCTGACAACTCTACCCCTAACCCTAACAACAGTAAACCTATCCCTAAAACCCTAACCCTAACCCTAATAAATGTAAAGCTAACCATAACACTAACCCGAACCCAAACCCGAACGCTAACAAACCTAACGCTAACCCTATTGCTAAACCTACAGTAACCCAATCCCTAACAACCCTAATCCTAAACCTAACAACCCTAACCTTAAGCCCAACCCTAGCCCTAACCCTACCTGTAATGCTAACCCTACCAAGCTTAACCCTTAGCCTATCAACGCTAACCCTACCCCTAACCCTAACAATGCTAACCCTAACCCTAACACTAACAACCCTAACACTAACAACAATAATGCTAACCCTAACCCTTAACCTTATCCAAACCCTAAGCCAAACCCTAACAACCCTAGCACTCATCCTAACAACCCTTAACCTAACCCAAGCCTAACCCTTACCTTAAACCTTACCCTAACCCTGAATCTAACCTTAAAACCCTAACACTAACCTTAGCACTAACCCTAACCCTAACAACCCTAACCCTAACCCTAACAACTGTAACCCTAACCCAACTCTAACCCAAATACTAACACTAAACCTAACAACCCTAACCGTAACCCTAACAACCCTAACCATAACCCTAGTAACCAAAAACCTAACCCTATCCCTAACCCTAACCCTAAGCCTAAAAACCCTAATGCTAACAACCCTAACCTTAACCCTAACACTAACACTAACCTAACCCTAACCCTAACACTTATCCTAACCATAACCCTAACCCTTACCCTTACCTTTAGCCTAACTCTAAACCTAACAACCCTAACCCTAGCAATCCTATCCCTAACAACTGTAACCCTAACCCTAACAACCCTAACCGTAACCCAAATAACCCTAACCCTAACCCTAAACCTAACCCGAAAAACCCTACCCTAACAACCCTAACCCTAACCTTAACACTAATCCTAACCCTAGCAACCCTAACTCTAGCCCTAACAACCCTAACACTAACCATAAACCTAACCCTAACCCAAAATACCCTAACACTAACCTTATCAGCCCTAGCCCTACCCCTAACAACACTAACCCTAACAATCCTAATCTTAACACTAACAACTCTAAACCTAACCCTAACAAACCTTTGGCTCACCGTAACAACCCTAAACCTAACCCTAACAAACCTAACCTAACCTTAAACCTAAGCCTAAAAACCCTAAAACTAACACTAACAACCGTAACCCTAAGCCAAACCCTAACCCTGACCCTAACAACGCTAACTTTACAACCCTAACCCTAACAACCCAAAACTGAACCCTAACCCTAACAACCCTAACCCTATCCCTAACACCCTTAATCGTAACTCTATCCTTAACACTAACCGTAAAAACCCTAACCCTAACCCTAACAACCCTAACCTTAACCACCCTAACCCTAACCCTAATGCTAACCCTAACCCTAAAAACCCTAACACTAATCCTAACAACCCAAACCTAGCCCTAATCCTAACCGTAACCATAACCCTAACCCTAACAACCCTAACCCTGACAACGCTAATCCTAATCCTAACCCTAACAACCCTAACCCTAGCTCTAACCCTTACCCTTAACATTACCCTTAATATTACCCTTACCCAAACCCTAAGCTTAACCCTAACAACACTAACTCTAATCCTAACAACCCTTAACCTAACCCTAACCTGAATGTAACCCCAACAGCCCTAAGCCTTACCATAACCCTAACCATAACCCTCACAACCCTAGCCCTAACCTTAACAATCACCCTAACCCTTACAACCTGCTCCATAACCCTAACAACACTAACTGCCACCCTAACAACCCTAACCCTAAAGACCCTAACCCTAACAACCCTAAGCCTAAGCCTAAGAAACCTCACCCTAATGCTAACCTAACCCTAACTCTAAAACTAACCCTAGCAATAACTAGCCTAACCCTAACCCTAGCAACCCTAACCCTAACCGTAACCCTAACAATCCTAACCCTATCCCTAACCCTAGCCCTAACTCTAACCCTAACCAGAACCCTTTCCCTAACTCCAACATCTCTAACCTTAAAAACTCAACCCTAACAACCCTAACCCTAACAACCCTAATCATAACCATAACCATAATCATAACAACTTTGACCCTAACCCTTACACCCCAAACCTAACCTTAATCCTCACCCTAACCCTATTAACCCTGACATTAACCCTAACAACCGTAACCTTAGAAACTCTAATCCTAACAACCCAAGCCTAACCCTAACCCTAACCCTAACCCTATTAACCCTGACATTAACCCTCAACCATAACCTTAGAAACTCTAACCCTAACAACCCAAGCCTAACCCTAACCCTAACCCTAACCCTATTAACCCTGACATTAACCCTAACAACCGTAACCTTAGAAACTCTAACCCTAACAACCGTAACCTTAGAAACTCTAACCCTAACAACCCAAGCCTAACCCTAACCCTAACCCTTAAGCTAATCCTAACAACCCTAACCCTAACAACCCTAAACCTAATCCTATTCCTAACCCTAACAACCCTCACACTAACCTTAACAACGCTAACCCTAACAACCCTAACACTAACCCTAACCCTAAAGCTAACCTAACCCTAAAACTAACCCTAACACTTACCCTCACCCTTATACTTACACTTATCCTTACTCTAACCATAACCCTAACAACCCTAACCTTAACCCAAACAACCCTAACCACCACCCTAATGCTAATCCTAACCCTAACCTTATAACCCTAACACTAATCCTAAGCCTAACCCTTACCCTTACCCTAACCCTAATTCTAAGAACCTTAGTCCTAACCCTAACCCCCACCCTAACCCTAAACCTAACTACCTTAACCCTAAACCTAACAACCCTAAACCTAACCCTGACTCTAAGCCTAATCCTAACAACCCCAACCCTAATCCTAACTGAACCCTAACATCCCTCACACTAACTCTAACAAACCTAACCCTAACAACCCTAACACTAACCCTAATACTAACAAACCTAACCCTAACCCTAATAACGCTAACCCTAACCATAACCCTAACCCTAGCAACCCTAACCCTAACAACCCTAACACTAAACCTTACAGCCATAACCCTAACCCTAACGACACTAACCCTAAACCTAACCCTAACGCTAAAAACCCTAACCCTAACACTAACAACCCTAACCCTAAACCTAACATCTTGAATGCTAACAACCCTATCCCTAATCCTATCTCTAACCCTAACCCTAATAACCCTAACCTTAACCCTAATACCCTAACCCTAACAGCCCCAACCCTAACAAACCTAACCCTAACATTAACAACCCTAACACTAATCCTAACAACCCTAATCCTAACCCTAACTACACTGACCCTAAACCTAACCCTAACTCTAACACTGACCCTAAACCTAACAACCCTAACACTAACTCTAACAACCCTAACCCAAACCCTAACAACACTAACCCTGGCCCTAACCCTATCCCTAAACTTAACACTAACAACCCTAACCCTTACACTAATTCTAACCCTAACCCTAAGAACCCTAACCCTAAACCTAGCAACCCTAAACCTAACAATCCTAACAATAACCCTAACCCTAACCCTAAAAACCCAAACCCAAAACTTAACCAACACAGTAACCCTAACTTAAACCCTATCCCTAACCCTAACAACCCAAACCCTAACCCCTACAACCCTACCCCTAACAACCCTAACCCTAACCACCCTAATCTTAAGCCTAACCCTAGATTTAACCCTAACCATAACCCTAACACTAACAACCCTAGCCCTAATGCTACCAACCCTAATCCAAAAAACGCTAACCCTAACCTTAAATCTTAAAACCCTAACCTTAAGCCTAACAAACCTAAACCTAACCTAACAACCCTAACCCTAACCCTAATAACCCAAACCCTAACCCTAACAACCCTAACCCTAACCCTAACAACCCTAACCCTAACCATAACCATAACCTTAACCCTAAACCTAAAAACCTTAGCCCTAAACCTAAAAACCCTATCCCAACCCTAGCAACCCTAAGCCTAACACTAACAATAACCCTAACCCTAAGACTAGCCCTAACAACTCTAACCCTAAACCTCACATCCCTAACCCTAAACATAACAACACTAACCCCAACCCTAACCCTAACAGCCCTAAACCTAAACCTAATCCTAAAACTAAGACTAACCCTAAACCTAAACCTAAACCTAACAACCCTAACCCTAACATTGCTAACCCCAGGAAGCCTAACCTGAACCGGAACCCTAACAACCCTAACACAAAGAACCTTAAACCTAACCCTAAACTTATCACCCCTAACCCTAACAGCACTAACCCTAACCCTAATCCTAACCCTAACCCTAAACCTAACCCTAACCCTAACAACCCGAACCCTAAACCTAACAATAGTAACCCTAACCATAACAGCCCTAACCCTAACCCTAACCTAACCCTAACAATCCTAACCTAACCCTAATCCTAAACCTAACATCCCTAACTCAAACCCTTGCCTTAACCATAAAAACCCTAACCATAACACTAACCCTAAACCTAGCCCTAACCCTTACCCTAAACCTAACCCTAACCCTAACAACCTTAAGCCAAACCCTAAGACCCTAACCCTAACAACAAGAAACCTAACCCTAACAACTCTTACTCTAAACCAAACAAACCTAACCCTAACCCTAACAACACTAACTATAACAACCCTAACCCTAACCCAAACCTAAGCCTAACCCTAACCCTAACTCTAAGCTTAACACTAACCCTAAACCTAACCCTAACAACCCTAACCCTAACTCTAACCCTAACAACCCTAACCCTAACAAGCCTAACCTGAAGTCTAACCATAAGAGCCCAAACCTAACCCTAACCCTGACCCTAAAAATCTTAACCATAAGCCTAACTACCATAACCCTAAGCCTAACCCTAACTCTAACTCCACTAACCCTAACCCAAACCCTAACCCTAACACCCCTAACCCTAAGAACCCTAACCCTAACCATAATCCTAACAACACTAAACCTTACCGTAACACTAAACCTAAAGCTAACCCTAACAACATTAACCATAACCCTAAAGAAACATAATCCTATCCCTAACCATAACCATAACCCTAATGCTAAACCTAACCCTAACAACCCAAACCCTAACCCTAGCAACCTTACCCCAAAGAACGCTAAACCTAAAACTAACCCAAACCCTAAAGCTAGCAATGGTAACCCTAACAGCCGTAACCCTAAGACTAACCTAACCCTAACAACCCTAATCCTAACCCTAAACCTAAGCCTAACACGTTAAACCTAACTGTAATCCTAACCATAACAACCCTAACCCTAACCCTATCCCTTATCCTAACCCTAACCTTAACCATAACAACCCTAACCCAATCCCTAACAACCCTAACCTTAACCCTAACAACATGAATGCTAACTCTAAGCCTAACCCTAACAACCCTAACCCTAACACTAATCTAATGATCCTAACCCTAAACCTAACAACCCTAACTCTAACCCTAACACTAACACTAACCCTAACCCTAACAACCCTAACCCTAAGCCTAACAACCCTAACCCTAACCCTAAAAACCCTAACCCTAACAACACTAACCTTAATCCTAAACCTATCCTTAACACTTTCCCTAAAAACCCCAAACCTCACCCTAACAAACCTAACCCTAAGCCTAATAACACTAAAACTAACCTAACAACACTAACCCTCAGCCTAACAATCCTAACCCTAAATCTAAATCTAACCCTAACACCCCTAACCCTAACCCTAAATCTAACAACCCTAACCCTAACCCTAACAACCCTAACCCTATCCCTAACCTTAACCCTAAACCTAACCTTAACCCTAGCAACCCTAACCCTAACCATAACAAACCTAACCCTAACCGTAACCTAAACATGATCCTTAACTTAACCCTAACCCTAACAACCCTAAGCCTAACGCTTACCCTAAACTTAACCTTAACCCTAACAACCCTAAACCTAAACCTAGCACTAACCCTAACAACCGTAACACTAATCCTAACCCTAACCCTAACACTAACACTAACTACCCAAACCCAAATCCTAACCTTAACCATAACCCTAACCCTAATCCTAACAACCCTAACCCTAACCCTTACAACCATAACCCTTATCCTAACCATAAAAAACTAACCCTAACCCTAGCCTTAACCCTCACCCTAACCCTAACACTAACCCTAACAACCCTAGCCTTAACCCTAACAACCCTAGCCTTAATCTAACAATAACCCTAACCTTAACCACCCTAACCCTAGACCTAACCCTAACTCTAAATCTAACACTACCCTAACAACACTAAACCTCACCCTAACCCTAACAACCCTAACCCTAATCCTAACATTAACAACACTAACCCTAACCCTAAGAACCCTAAGGTTACAACCCAAACCTAACCCTAAACCTAACCCTAACCCTAACAACCCTAATCCTAACACTAACCCTAACCCTAAGCCTATCAGCCCTAACACTAACCCTAAAAACCCTAACCCTAACCCTAAACTTAACCCTAACCCTATAAACCCTAAACCTAACCCTAAACCAAACCTAACAACCCTAAACCTAACCTAAGAACCCAAACCCTAACCCTAACAAACCTAACCCTAACCCTAAACCTAAGCCTAAAAACCTTAACCCTAACCCTAAAATCCCTAGCCCTAACCCTAGCAACCCTAACTCTAACTCTAACCCTAACCCTAACAACCCTAACCCTAACCCTAACAACCCCAGCCCAAACCCTAACACTAACCCTAACAACCCTAAACCTAACAACACTAACCTTAACCCTAAACCTATCCCTAACACTTTCCCTAAAAACCCCAAACCTAACCCTAAGTCTAATAACACTTAAGCTAACCTAACAACCCTAACCCTCACCCTACCAATCCTAATCCTGAATCTAAATCTAATTCTAACACCCCTAACCCTAACCCTCACCTTAACAACCCTAACGCTAATCCTAACCTTAATCCTAAATCTAACCTTAACCCTAACAAACCTAACCCTAACAAACCTAACCCTAACTCTAACCTAAACATGACCCTAAACTTAACCCTAACCTTAACAACCCTAAATATAACCTTTACCCTAAACTTAACCCTAACCCTAACAACCCTAACCCTAAACATAACAACCCTAATCCTAACTCTAACAACCATAACACTAATCCTAATCCTAACCCTAACCCTAAAACTAACAACCTGAACCTAAATCCTAACCTTAACCATAACCCTAACCCTAACCCTAACAAAAATGAATGAAGAGAGATTAAGATATGGGGAAGACAATTCTGTCATGGGGACACAGGTCAATTTCCACGACAAGTTTCCACTAACCTCAACTTACAATTTTAATGGAAGTTCAAAGAATACCTGCGGGCTCTGATATGCAGCTCATTCATGACGTTTGCCTTGGAAAACCTGAAGCACCCAAAAGTGATTCCCGTAAATTCATTTTGCTCTTTTCCTTGCACTGCTCAATTTCCTCAAGAACTCTACGGTCTGGAAAGGCCTGGATGGAGGTTTAGGCTTAGGGTTAGTACATCAATATGCTTTTATTCAGCGTCACATGTCAGTGAGTGTTACATTTTAGATTTCTGGAGGCACAGGTGAACAGAGGCTTGTGAAACAGAGACAGAAAACTCTGGTGTGAAACCAAGAGAATTTCTGTGAAAAGCTTCAGCAAAAGCCACCCTACAATTTTTCATGAGAATTCAACTGATACATGTTGGTGGCTATATCCAGCTCCCTCTTCCATGATAAATTTGCACTGTAAGCCCTAAGTTACCCCAATAGTGAATCAGCAAATATGTAAAGCGGTTTCCGTTCACCTCATGCATCTCTAAAACTGAAGGAGAAAACTGGAGAGCCTGGGAGAGTTAGGCTTAGGGTTCATATTAGCTTTACTTTACGCTTATGTAATGTTGAGGATTTGCATTAACTTTCTGGAAGCCCAATGGAACAAAACTTGTAAAACAGGGGCAGGGTAACAGTCCATGACAACTCTCAACAAAACACACTCTTTGATTTTCATTCAAAATTAAAGAATACCTGTGGGCTCAAATAGTCCACTCTCTCTTGAAGACTACCCTGGAAACCCTGAATTTCCACAACCGTGACTCAGCGAAAATAGTCTTGCCTTTCTCTGCCAGACGTGAAGGAGAAACGCTGAGAATGAAAAGCCCTGGAGAGGTTAGTCTTCATGTTAGTGTTAGCTTTCATTTGCAGTTCAGTAACTCTTAGGTTTCTTGTAAATGTTCTGGAAGTGCCATTGGACATAGCCTTGTTTTTTTCCCCCTCTTAAATCTAAGGGTAATAAAATGAGCAAGGGAGCTGGACCAAGTAAGAAGACAAAAATGCATCACTTTAATACAGAATATTTTGACACTATATGCCGGCATTCAGCTGATGTCCATAGTGCATCAACAGTTTTGGAACTTACTTGTAGAGGGAAAATACCCAAATATGAAAAAATGTGCTACCTCCTTCACTGCATTATTAGGCTCTACTTATTTATGTGAGTCAGCCTTTTCCCACATAAAGATCATGAAGTCCAATACTGTTCCACCATGACTAATGATCACTTGAAAGTGTGCTTGAGGCTAATTGTCCCTACTGTCCAGACTATGCATCTCTGGCTTATTCCATTCAGTGCAAGTTAGAGTAAACTGAGGTAATGACAAAAAATGTATATAGTTAGTTGTGTTGTGTTGTGTGATTTGGACTCATACAGTTATGAAAGATACATAAACATATATGGTATATATAAAGAATTCTCAATGCATTCATGAAGACATGTAATAAATAAATAAAAATAAATGTTTTGCATTTTTGTAGTTGGCAGATCATTTATTAGCTAGCATGCTAAAAAAGTATGAGCACCCCTGTACTATTAAAACACTTATGAAGAAATCTAAAAGGAATCTGGTGGGGCCAAGGGCATTGGGCTCATCATGTGAGCTGCTCCACTGGAGCAGGATGGGGCTGTCTGCTCCCATAAAGATGGACACCTCAGAAATCCTGCACGAGTTTGTTCTGAGTTGGATTCCAGGTGATGGGAAATGGGTGTGTTCTGGGAGTGTTTATAGATCTGCATTATCAGATACATTCTATCTGTGGAAAATTGGGAATTGGGAGTATAACTCAGTGGTATTCTTTTATGTGCTATAAGTCTGAACAGTGTAACGGAGCCATGGTCTTAGCATCTTCTTTGGAAAAGATGGGTGTCACATGCAGTGGGAGCTAGAAGCCTTAGAAGACAGATAAGGATGAAATTCGAATCCAGATATCCCAACCACAAAATGGTTGGGATACGAATAACTTACCAAAGACAGAAACCAGGTGGCCAACAGCCAATATGAAGAAGTGGTGTTCATTAGCAAACAGGAAATATGGGTGATCTAGGGTACAGATCTTGGGGTCAGGGCCAACCAAATCTGATGGAGGCTTGATCTAGCAGCTGTGTTCTCAAACAGGACCCCTGCTGTGTAGTCTGAGAGACAGCAGATCTCAGCAAGGGCTCTAGGACTCAGATTCAGGAAACAACAAATCCTGGTACACTAAGAGAAAAGGTCATGGGACAGGCATGTTTGACTTGCCTTTGGAATAGCTAAGGTTAGTCAGCATCCAGGAATTGAATACCCAAGGAGAGGCCAAGTGGAAAGAAGAGGAATCTAGTGTAGGTCATGATCTTCAGAGCCTCCTATGGATTGAATTGTGACCCTCAGACACGTGTATTTTAATCAGTTTTAGGGTATAAAAGAGCACCCTCTCTCACAACTGAAGAAGATCATTTATTTCGTCTGAAAAGGAAGACAGACAATACAAAGACAGAGACATTGTCTGGATGAAGGTGGCCATAGTTTGACAAGGTCAAAATGGTGTCTGAGGATTTTCAGTATGGACAAAAGTTAAATAAGGCATGGGACAAAGGAAATGGTCACACATTCATGATTGGTGACAGATAAATACATCCTAGTTCCACTTCTGTATGTGAGACTACAGAAGTGGAACTAGGACCATCACTGGGACATGTACATTATGTTCTATAGAGAAGCTTACAAGTTTCATCCAGGGCCTTCTGACCAATGCAGTGAGAGCATGACTGACAGGGTATAACTCATGACTATGGGACCCCCAGTATACTCCCCAGAGAACAGATCTCCATCCAAGGCAAGTCCTTCCCGATTGCAATGAGGTCATAAATTCAAAATCACCAGCTGCTCCAGGAGAGAAAGGTGAGGCTATCTATTCCTTTGAAAATTGACAGTCTCAGAAACCCAGAGGAGCAGTTCTATTCTTATAGTCACTATGAGTTGTAATCCATGTGATGACAATGTTCTTAAATTTAATTTTGTGTACCCATGGAAGTAATCCTGTAGAAAAAGAAGGTTTTCGTTGTTGTGCTATAAGAACCCTATCAGGGTAGGGTGTGCCCTAAACCTAATCACCTCTGAGCAGCACAGAAACAGAGACCAACCAAACCCCTTGCTTTCAAGGTAATCTTGATGCTGTACAACAGACTAGAACTGCCTTTGGGTAGTTCCACAACTATCAGCAGTTTGATCTCCTTCAGAGTGACTGGTGGATATGAACTGTGGACCTTATGGCTAAACCCCAAAACATAAGATAGACGAATCTGTCACCAAGGAACTAAGGGACACAGGGCAGAAACTGAAAGAGATAAAGATCTTCCCTCAGAGTTGGTGCCCTGGATTCTAGCTTCTTTGGAGTCCTGGTGGCATAGCAGTTACTTTGGGCGGCTAACCAACCATAAGGTCAACAGTTCAAAATCACTAGCCAGTCCTAGGAAGAAAGATGAGGCTTTTGACTTCTACAAAAGTTCAGTCTCAGGAACCCACAGGGGCAGCTCTATCTAGAGACCACTACCTCTACGGTGTCTCTGCAAAAAGGAAATGATTCCTCGGCAGTGAGTTTGGAGTTTGGAATTCCTTCTTTATCGGGATTGGACTGCTAACTGCAAATATGTGGTTCAAGCCCACCTGCTGCTCCTGTAAATAGACAAACCTACTGTGCCCATAAAGACATACAGTCTCAGAAGCGTTATATAGGGTCAGTATGAATCAGCTAAAGGGCAGTGTGTTTCTTTAAAGCTATCAGCGGTGGGATTGCTACCATTGCACCACTAGCTAACGAAGTCGGCTTGTGAAGACCCAAGATTAGAGCATTCCAGTGGAACCTTAGAGATTTTAGGGAAACGTGGTGCGCATTTGCCTATTTTCCTCTCTCTCTCTGCCTCTTTCTTTGAGGAACGGAACTGAAAGTTGATGGCAAAGTTATATGCATTTCAGCAGGACTTGAATTATATATCATGTTGGTTTGCTATAAATCAGAAAGAATGATGCAGCATTAGTACTTAGTGTGAGTAAGTCATGATGGCTTGTTCTTTCTTAAATGCCAGAAAGTAATTGGACATGTTTCACAAGGCCAAAACCGGACTCTTCCTCTGGCTCTGGCTCTACCTTTAGGAATTTATCATAAGGAGTGATCATAAATATCTCCCCAGATGTATGTACAAAAATGGCCACTGAAGAGCTTTTTAAAATAGGGCAAGCAGAACATAATTTCCTAAAGGAGCAGTACTAGGAATTTTTTTAATTGGATACTCAATTTTTTCCCTCTCCTTCACAGATACTCAAATTTAACATCTAGTTTCAAGCCATTAATGTCAGTTGGTTGGAAATTTACATTGATTTATTTTATTTTGTAAAAGCATGACAAAAGTTGGGTCTAAAAAAAACCAAAGCCATTTGTGTCAAGTCCATTCTACCTATGGCAATGCCATATGTCAGAGTAGAAATGAGCTCTATGGGGTTCTCAGAGGCTGATTTTTTTTGTAAGTGCCAGACCTTTCTACCAAAACACCTCAGAGAAGAACCTGATGAGAAGCAACAGAGCACTGCCAGAGATATTGTCATAAGAGGAGTCCCTCTAGTTGGAAGGCACTCAAAATACGAGTGAGGAAGAGCTGTCTATCAGTTGACCATATTGATGTGAATGCAGTCGAGCCTCTGTGACTAATGCTTCCAGTACCTGTAGTCCCTGATGGGACAGGACTCAAAATGAAAAGACACAGCTGCATGCATTAATTATTAATTAGAGTTTGTAATGGACAAAGTATACATCTAGGAAATTTGGAATCCATTAAAAGTGCAATGGAATGCAAAAAGATTGATATTCTAGGTGTTATTGAGACTAATATTGGCCATTTTGTATCAGGTCATATGATTTTCTATGCTAGGACTAAGAGTCCAGAGGAATGGAATTGCTTTCAACATTAAAGGGTACATTTCAACACCAATCTTGAAGTTTGACATTGTCTGTGATAGTATTATATCTCTATGAATAAAAGGAAGTCAAATCAACAAAGCTTTTATTCAAATTTATGCAACAACCAATACAGTTGGTAATACAGAAATTGAATTCTATCAGTATCTTCAGTCTGAAATTAATCAAGAAGCAATCAGAATGCAAAAACAAAGAAGAAGTAGAACCATAGTTATGAAATAAAACCTTAGAGATCAAAAAGAAGCTGGAGATCATATCAGAATTTTGCGAGACTAATGATTTCTTCATTGAAAACATCTGTTTACAACACAGAAGATGACTCACCTTGAACTTCCCCAAATGAAATACACAGAAGTCAAATTGGCTATATCTGTGGGGAGAGACAATGGAGAAGTTCAATATTAGCAGTTAAAACCAGACTAGGGGCTGACTGTGGACCAGATTATCAATTGCCCATATATAAGTTCAGTTTGATGCTGAAAACAATAAAACAAGTCCCCAAGAGCTATAGTATGACCTTGAGTGTATCCTAATTGAATTTTGAGAATACCTCAAGAATAAGTTTGATGTATTAGAAATTGACAGAAGGCTTAATGAACTCTAGGCAGATATCAAGGACATCATTCATGAAGAAAGCTGTTGAAGAAAACTGACCTCCAACAACCCAAGGGCCAGAGATGCAAATTTATAGTGATAATATATCAAGATTATAGTAAAGTCATAGAGGATAAGAAAAATAGGAGAGAGAATTAAATAAAGCAGCCAAACATACCTGATGGCACCACGCTCACCTCAGTTCCTCTTGATGGACCATGTGGAACAGGAAGCAGTGCTAATACCTGCATGGAGAAGTTCATAACTGTTAAAAGGAGAATCTGTGGAAATGATTTTTAAAGCAAGATAATGTACTTGGACTTAACCTCTAACTTACCAAAATGAAGGCCTTCCTACCATGGAATACCAACTTTTCAGATTCCCTCAATAATAAGTTAGGGAATGTAGTCTTTGTCTTATTTCCCTTCATGTTCATTTCCCACAGAAAACAAAAGGTAGAACTATTCCCTTAGGGTTTCTGAGACTGTCTTCTATATGGGAGATCAATAGACCTCTGGACCACTAGGACTCTTTGGGGGCAGTTCTTCTCTATAACATGGGTTTCCTATGAGTGGAAAGCAGCTTGATGGCAGCTAACAGCATCCAGTGCTCATGGTGGAGAATGCCAGAAGGAGGATTCAGGCACCCATCCCACCCAAGCTCCAACTAACTCTTAGATAATCTATCAAGGCACACGTTGGGCTTTTGTCCAATGTAGTTGGTAAGTTTTCTAATCGGTCAGTATCTTAAAATGCCAAGTGTTTGTCTTTTCTCTTTCTCACCAGGTCGTGCTGCCCTTGACTTGCTCCCAGTGGCACCTACACATTGTGCCTCAACCTCATGCAGTCTCATTTTTACATGTCATAAATCCAGCATCTTCCAAGTTCTTTCTAATTTTAGCTTTTTTTAATGAGTCAATTAATTTTCCCCTGAGTAGGTAGAGCTCACTTGTGTTTCCTTGGACAGGCAAATTTATTGAGTTTACTATTTATGGTGATGTTTGTTATGTAGGTTTATTTGTTATGCCAACATGGCGATTGGTGGGTCTGTTGTGATGGCATGGCCAATGAACACATGGGATGAATTGAAGGACAGATAAAGGAAAGGCTCAGTGAGTCCCACCCTCTCTCTTGCTTTTGGATCTTCGGACCAGCTAGCTGCTTTGTTCATCCTGTGCCTCCAAGCAACACTACCCGTGGGGCACCTAATCATGGACTGTGGAGCTGTGAGTTCCTTCAAGCCCTACTTCGCCATGCTCCTGGGATATACATCTCTTGAGCTGGGGACTGTTGGACTCGGTCATCTGGTTGACTGTTGGTGACCTGCTCTGCTATTTGCTGTCTGTGACCCAATAGCCTGACTTGCTCTACAGAGGACTACTCAACGGCCCTCAGGATTTGAAGGACTTCCAGTCTTTTAGCTGTCTCATGCAAGTGAGTTGCACCAAGCAATTTGTACTGCTTTATAGATAGTTAACTATTTCTTTTTTATCTTATATACCTTTCTCTATATATAAATATAGGAAAAGAATTACTTGTGTCCTGGTTTTATTTCTCTAAGAGAACCCTGCCCGACACACCTCACAATGTGTCCAGGATGGAACTACTTCTTACCACACCCATTACCACTGCTCAATCCCATCACACTCTCTAAATTATGGGCATTGGTAAATAAGGGATGACCTTCACCTTTTCCCTGTCCCATTAAATCTTGTCTCTCATAGAGCCACCATAATGATTGTTCTAAATCATAATTCAGATGATGCCATCCATCTGCTCAAATGAAAGCTCCGCCCCTCCTCTCCCTCCTCTGCTTTGACTGACACTGTCATTCTCACCTACTCTGCTCCTCCAATATACAGGGCCTTTGTACCCACACAGCACTTTATCCAGAAACCTGCATACCTCATCTCATTTTACACACATGACCCCCCCCCCCCCC